>JAEMHR010000108.1:0-95030 GCA_016490725.1 Amphichorda felina
GGCAACCCCAACCCCCCCCCCCCCCCCACGCTCCCCATGGAACTCCTTGCTGGACTGCCAGGACATTATGTGATGGGAGCACGGATAGACAGTCATTCGGCATTGGTGTGGAATTCGTGCGAAGTTTGCGGTTGGGTTGATTCCAAGGTCGGATATTGAAGCGAGCCATGTCGGTGCGATGCGATAGCCACCACGAGGCGCGAGGCTACTCGTGCGAGGCAGTCGTAGCAACTGCAGCTTATTTGGTTAGTGCTCTCCAATCCATGCCTCCAGGGATACTTCCCATCGTGCTTCTGCAGGTGGATGGATGCGTTTCGACTGTGGCGGCGGAACCGGCAGCGAAGATGGGGAACATCAAGCCATGACACCCATCAATCTTCATCACTTAGTAAAAGGCCTATTAAACGGGGTTTTGAACTGACGAGATACCGATTAGCACTGGGGCTTTGCCTTCCTTAGAACGAACGATCATAACCATAAGGCACTCTTCCCATGGCATGAGGGGCATGGGGATCGAGAGATGAGCGCAAGCAAATGTCAGTATACCGTAGAGATATGCGAGACTCCGATATCTTTGCCTAGGGGACGACTGTCATCAAAACGAGGGTATTGGTACATGGTACGGTTGACGCGCAATAGTACGTGCTGGTGTCGTCCTGCCCAGCGTCATTTCGCGTTGGGATTGAGACTCAGGGATCAAAGTCGGCCGGAACCGGTGACCGTCAACAACTGAGCTCGAGGTTTTGGCAATGGCCTGGAACAGTGGAAACGAGACTACTTCGTACGTGATGTAAATTCGGCTCGACGATGCGACACCTCACGAACTGCTAATGCTCCTTCTCGATCTTTGTGTTGGTGGCGTAGTTCCCTCATCGAAGGTACAGGGGTCCCAGACACGGGCAGCACCAGAGAGATAGGAAGAATGACGGGAGCAAGGGGACAGCAGCCATAGTGGCCCGCGGCCTGCCGAGTGCGCGCAAGGCTTGCACAATGCAAGCAGCCCGGGCGGCACTCGTACGATATGCCCATTCGATGTAACATAAACAGCTGCAAAATCTCGTCCAGGCTGATACCGCTTGGTCGGACTGGGGTTCCCACATTCCCCTGGGACACACAAGGGTCTAACCGACCCATGAATGCGGCCGAGGCGACGGAACAGTTCGACGGTCGAGGAAGCAGGCAGGGCTTGAAAATAGATTTTGTCATGATCATCATATTGGAGAAAAGACGAAGCTGAGATCTGATAGATTAGCGATACCCCGTCTGAGGCATCCAGGGGCCCCGGAACGAACCCGCACACGCCCCCAGCTGGGAGCAAAACAGTACCTCGCATTTCGTCAGAAACGCCCAAAAATACGAAGACAGCGGTATTATACCCAGGGCATGGAGGCGGTAAGGAAAATCCTCAGGGTTTTTTGGCATCATGGTGTGTAGGTATGAGTACCTACCACCACCAGACATCTTACTCAACGGAGTCATGAAGGCGGCCGAGATACCTCGCAAAGGCCACGTACATGTACTCCATAAGATCCAGGGCGAATACATGCGCAGACTGATGGTGGGGTTGTCCAAGTGTGAATACCAACTTCCGCCGAGACTGAGAAAACATTTAGTCAAGTGTGAAGGTCAATGCGAGGCCACGCATGAGCAAAGAGGCGCCCTCTCGGGGGCTAGATGTCTAGATGGTACCTACTCGTACTACCTACCCGATGTGGCTTCCAGCAAAGTCACCGCTGACAACCTAGATAGATAATCCAGAAGGATAAGCACTCCGTGGCCTGGGTAACATGACAGCCAAGTGAGGACTCCGCGTGCACTCCCCTCGAATTCTGCGGCAGCCACCTGCGTACGAGTGTAGCCCGAAACTCCGTGTCTGTTTGTAGGCGCGATCGTGGACTTTTGTCCCCTTGCGCTAGATAGATCGTGTTCCCGCAGGGTGGCGAGGGAATACCCAGTCAAGCGTACATGCTTCGATGACGAAGTGGAGGTCCACAATGGAAAATGCAGTCCAGGCTCTTCCAGCTGCGTGTGTGATTTCTAGAGAAACAGCGCTGGGTTATCCGCAGCAACCCACATGGTTCCCAGAATCAGACGGGGCAAGAACCTTTGCATTCCTCCTAGCCTAAGAGTCTAGGCGCATCCGAGAGAGACATGCACATTATCAGATGGTTGCATTATGATGGAAGCAGGGAGAAAGAGGTTCGTCAATAGTCGTGGATACCCAGGCTGCCTACTGGCGTCTGTGCGCGCGCTCCCGTACTCGGACGAGTAAGGTAGTGTGGGCTGCAGCTTGACATCCATCTGCATGATGCTGTGCATTGGCGCAGTAACCGCCATGTGGGACCCTTCCTGTAATACTTACTGCGTCGACTAGCCGTCCTATTCGTGCCGAGGTGGTGTGGAGGAGTTGGGGTTGGGAGGTCTGTCTTGACAGTATGGATTACTGGGAGACATGTGAGCTGAGGTTTTTGGACTAGCTTCGAAAAACTCGAAGGCGCAAAACATTTCGAGGTTCCTTCTCCATGGGGCCAACTGACCTAGTACGTAGCAATTGCGGGGCAGGAGGTGCTGGGTTCCCTGCAGGAGATCAGCTGCAGCTGCAGACGAGGAAAGTTTAGCGCATCTGATGGTATTACCATTTCTGTCATGTTGTCATCTTTGTTATTGAGGATTGGGGCAAGAGGTAACTGGAATGGCCGGGCGACGAAGCATGCATCATGGTCTCCGATTACTACTCTTGCTGCCTCGTACCTACCTCAGTATTAACTTATATCCAGATTTTAACGCACTGGCATGCTTTGATGCCAGGCCGGAATTCCGGCAGTGGGCATGCTCTGGGCCCAAGCTGCGCCAGAAATCGACACATATACCTGTATTAGGCGAGTGCTCGTAACTGCTGGGGTAAGAGCATCTCAGCCGGCTGCCATCACCTGCCATTCGGATCTCAGATTGCCCGATTTGGAATCACATAATATGTCACTGGTGTAACAACTCGACCCCACCAGATTTAACAGTACGAGTACAGACAGATACACGTGATGTGATACGAAGAATTTGCCGACCCTTTGCCTGCCGGCGAATGGCTTATGCAGGTGCGATAATCCGGGGTATCTTCGACCGGGCTGCCAACCGCTGGGTACCGCAATACGAAATCGGGACACGGTGACTAGGGGGGCCGGAAGAGCTCCGCGGCGCCCAGCCGGCATGCATCTAAGCCGTCCGGTCAACCGTAGGTGGAGAGTGTTGGAGCTTCCGGCCGGCGGTCCCAACGGGGTGGGTAGTGGCGGCCACCGTCTGAGCCCGTCTGAGTCCGCCTCTCCGCGGGAGTTCCATGACGGTCCGGGTGACCCCCTCCCTCCCCTCCCCTCTCTCCTCGCGCGCCCCGGTAGCGCCAGCGGCAGTGTGAGATGGGCATGGTTGGTCGTTGGACCAGTGTTCGTGACTCCTTCAGCGGTTCCTCGAGTCATGTCGTGCTGCCGGCCCTGCCCTACGCGCCAACTACTAACCGCTGCCGCCGTCGTGGTGTTAGTTCGCGCACGCGGGCCAGGTGGTGCACCGTTTTATTTGATTGCCCGCCTATTCGTACTCACACCCACCAGCACCCAAGGTCTCGCCTGACTCGAATAGCCGCCCATCGACCCTACGGCCCTGAACCCACTGTCAGTGTCCCTCTGTGGGGCGGGAAAAGTGTCCAGAATAGGTGCGTCACGGCGTCAGGTCACCAGGTGGCTGGCCCTGGATAGCTCGTACTAGCCCGCGGGCTTGTTCTCTGTTCTCTCTCCTCCCCCCACGCCCCCCCGTGTTCGTCCCCAAACCGCCGCTTCACCTCCATCCCACTGGCACCCACCCAAAAGCCTGTACAACACAATGCTACTACATACGTGCATACATAGCACCAGTACTACACTACATAGTACATCCATGCCTACTGGTGCTGTGCTCCCTTACCCACCCTCACCTGCCCACCAGCCTTACCTTATCATGAAATCTCCGCGCCCTTATCACATATCAGTTTCGAGTGGGGCGACGAGTGCAGCATCTGAGTAGCTCTCTGTGATCGCCCTTGCACCCGCGGGACCCCGGTCCGTCGCGCAACCCCAATGCCCCCCCTTCCATAGCCCTACCCCATTTGCTGGTCTGTGTCGTGGACGTGTCCAGGCAAAGTCTGCTGCTTCTTCACAGTAGCATTGAATTGCCTTGACCGCCTCTATAGATGCGTCACTCGCCATCCCCCCGTGTCTGAGAGGCTCCCCCTCTCGCATACAATGTACTGCCATGTACTTTGAAGCCATGGCAGCATGCTACTGTGCATGCAGGTCCAAGGCCGATCTGTATCGAGGGTGGGGCCCCGGTACTCGTACAGAAGCACAGGCAGATACTAGATGCATTTTAACATGCAGCACAGCTCAGACCTCCACATGTTGACCAGGGCGAAATCGATGCACGGGCTCCTCCGAGACATTGACACCCCAGGCCGTTGCCAGTTGTTCCCAGTGTCACGGCCGCCGCCCATTTGTCATTCAAGTGGCGGGCGGCTTGGGCAAATGGTTTTGGGTGCTGGATTTTCTTGGGCCTGGCCAAAAGCCACACTTCAGGAGAAGACACACTTCTCGCGGCTCCAGGGTAGCTTTACGCGCCTTGGGTAACGCGGGTAAGAGTATTATTAGGTACTATCGTTATTGATGTTTGAGCCCCAAGTAAGTAATTACGAGTGACATGGCAACATACCTGCAAACCCAGCCTCACCACGTCAGTTGTTACCCTATACTTACCCTGTACAACAAATATTGAGGCCACCTACCATATTAATAAACATTAAAGCTGGAATATCAGCTGATGAAGAAAGGATTTTTGTTATTAAAAAAAAGCGCAGAGATCTTCCTGTCCTCCACCGTGTGCTACACGTCACTACGTAGTCCGATCAAGGTTCGTTGTAGTAGAGCTTCCACAAGGCAGGTAACCTTCGATCACGATTCCCAACCACAGCAATAGGTTTGTGAGATCACATCATCCCCCCTTTCCCCCCCCCCCTTTTCAAAGAAAAAAAAGCCACACCCGCGCAACCCTCTCCCAGGGAAAGAGGAGGGAGGGATTGGCCCGCATCTGCGTCACGGATACCCATCATCTGCACCGTCGCCCATGCAGCCGGAACCGCATTCAGACTTCGAGACAAATGGATGGTGGCTCCATGCCAGCGCAGAGCGAATAGGTTGAAGAAGTCTCAAAGGGCTACGTACATTCAAACCACGACCCAGCTGCCTCCTGGCACATACTGCACGTCTCCATTTTCATCATATATCGCCCGCGTTTGCAGGTTGAAGAAAGGTTGCATAGCCGCTTTTCGCAGCTGCACCCCTGGCATGGACTTCAGTAATCAGAAATTGGAGGCCTGTACGGATACATAGTACGTTTTCGTAGCGAGGCGCCGAGGATTCCCCCAATGGGGGAAATGGGGGAAACGCATGGCAGGGGTTCTCTCCGCGCGCCACAGGACGCCATTGGTACTATCTATGGGCTGTTTCGATGCATGTCTTCCTGCTAGTCTCGGTTGTCTTCTCGATGCTCGAAATCTTTCTCGTATGGGACCCGTACATATTACATACATGCGGAACATGGCGTACATTGCACACGCGGCGGCGGTGCCGGGTCGCGCCCTGCCATCATCAGTGCATGTACCATGTCGACGCCGTGGCTGACGGGCGTCTCCTAGGGATGCACGCAGCGCATACCCGGTGTGCATCATGACGCGCTGGCCGTTGGTTATGCCGATCTCCATCCCAGCTTCCAGGAAGCTGGCTCCTGCCAAGGGCCGGGCGGCCGCCTCCACATTTTTTTTTAGTTCGTGCTTGAAGAGCCCTCGAAACAGCATCTGCAGACAATGATCCATGGACGGCAGATCCGGGGTTGGAGGCCTGCGTGCTCCGTAACTGACCAAAGAGTCGGTCAACCCGGGGCAAATTGGCTCCCGAGTTGTTGTTCGGCTACGCCGCTTCGGGCCCTCCGCCACCCCCGTGTGCTCCGGATCCAACGAGCCCGGGTAGATCCGTTCGTACGAGTAGCTAGCTACTCATCGTGCGTTCGTCGGTACTGGACTATTGGTACTACTGGTATTGCCGCTTGTATCACAATATTGCCTCGACCATGCCCGCGGGATGTCTCTATGAGTACTCGTACGAACGCAGCTGAGAGGCGGCCCGACAACTGGAACATAGTAGCGAACCACCACGAGTCAGTTGTCCCCATGGTCACGTAGCAGTGTGAGTGCACAGGAAGTATTGGTGTCTAGCTGAGCACGCAGTAGAGGGTCCCGATTATTCTTGCCATGCGCAAAAAGTCCCTCCTGGGCTCTTGTGGATGCATCATATCTGGAGAGGCACGGGGCAGCACAAGGGCCGGCTGTAGCCTTCCGCAAAGGGTGTAGTTTGCGACCAGGAGACGTGCGAAGGGTGAAGGAGGATGATGGTATTTTCGGAGGAGTTTGAGGGAGCTGCTGAGAAGCTGGCATGGGACCTTGTTTTCTCGAATGCGTCCAATCAGCTATAGAGAGAACAAGGGCGCACAGGCGCAATATCATTCATGTTACACGTATGTAGTAGATCTCAGCGATCTGGGCAGTGGACACAAATGACAAATTGGGTAGTATATAGCCGTCGTGTGGAAGGGTAGGTCCCTATTCGTCAAGGCGCCAGGACAGCCAAGACTTGGCCGCCAGTAGCAGCCACAGAACAGCCTTAAGGCCTCTCGGATTTGCGCCACCCGGGACGCCGTGGAGCGGCCCGCCATTGCATTACGTACCCGAAAATTCTCGGTATTTTGTGGCATTGTAGCATTGTGCCTGAGAATGTGGCCCACTCGTTAACATGTCAGTTCTCAAGAAAATTCGAAAATAGGACTGATAATTAATGCCACTGCGAATATGGATACTGACGTTAGCAAAGCCACCGAGAGCCCAGGTCCCAGGAGGCGGTTTCAACTTCCCAGGCCCTGAAACGTCCACTGTGGACGGCTTCAGCTTCCGATCACTGTCTTGAAGCGTTCCAGTGCCTATCGTGGCACGGATAATACCTGCACGTCGTCACATCGTGGTGCCCATTGCCCATCGCGGCCCCTAAGGGGCTAATTCATCGCTCAACGCCACGCAATGTCGTCGGTCTCAGAAGGTCCAGAGTTTTCAGACTTTCAAGAGTCAACGGGCATCGTATGGCTGACGAAGTGAGAGACCCTGACGCGACTCCTCAGTCCCCCAGCTCCGCGCCGTTGCTAATGTGTCAGAGTGCGTCGCGCCGTTGGACGTTGGTCGACTCTAATAGTGCCAGCGGATCAGCGGGTGAGATGTCCTGGAGGTCATAGCAAAAGTGATTTTTTGGAAGACTTCTCGAACTGACAGAGGAAGTCTTCACACTCGTAGACCGTGGCACGTGAGACATTGCCCATGTCCCTCGCACCCTGGCGGCCGCCACAGCTTCCAGTGCTTGAGAGAGCTGCTAACTCTCAATATGATTGCACTACGAGGAGGAGTAGTGATAATTGGTAGTTGGTATAGACTATGAGTACTACGAGTAGTACTCCGTAGAGGGCCTGTGATCGATGCCCCGTGAGCGCCAGGGAATCGCAGGGTTTGCCAATCTGGATTTGATTATTGTCCCAGGCTCCACCTGGGATCGCGCCGAGGTCAGGCATCCCATGACTCTGTGAAGTCCAATATTTCAGACCGAAACGTCCTGTATATACGATTCAATGTCTGTGTCAGCAATCGTGAAGGGAAATGACAGGTGAAAGTCCTGGTGGTTATTGGCCGAGCAAATCCGTGCGCATTGTGCATATGTACGAGCCGCAGCGCCAAGCTTTGAGCCCATCTGGTGATCCGATTGAGCCGCTGGAGATCAATCATCCTAGCAACGGAGACTTCAATACCCATTGACTGGCGCGAATGTTTGGGAGGGAACATGTGCCCTTCTGCCTGTTGCGGAGTGACCGATCCGATTGACTCGCCGCACTTGCAAACTGGGCCAATCTTGGAGTCGCAGCGGATGGAAATGAGGGAGTTCCAGCACCGAGCTGAGATGTTACCATCAAAGACGGTGAACACCAAGGCCAGAGTGCAGGTTGGTGGAGCTAAACATCACCCAGACGGCAACCAGGCCAGCCGGTATGGCTTGTTTGGCTGTTTGACTGTTTGACTAGTATTCAAGCAAACAGGAGGGACAGACGTCGTCTGGTTGGCGAGTCTCCAATCTCCAATTCGTACTGGTGGGGGACGCATGTACGTACTTGTACGTACTCGTTATTACCTACAGGTAAGGTACATGCTCAACCCCACTCCGCTGTGAGCTCTAGATTTGGGTGAGAGACGAGAGGAGGAAAGAAGGCTAGCCCAAAGAGGAAACGCACCCTACCTCGGGGGTGCAGCTTGGCTCACCCGCCGCCGTTGGACCCAGGGCCTCATACATCTGGATAAGTACCTGGGACAAGTCTCGTGACGTATTCTTCTACCCGTGCGAAAGTACCCAGCACACAGATGTACCCCCCATTGCGAGCAGTTCGCGGCACTGATCGCGCTTCGGTGCCGCCCGTGAAGGATGGAGAGCATGGGTCTGGGCAGCCAGCCTCATTCTTGGTGGGGAACGACGAGAGCGCGCATCGGCGCAAGCCTCATCCGGGCCCCCCGTCACTGGGAGCGAATCTGTTACGAGTTAGATGTTGCGCGCCTTTCCCAGGGGCACACGAGGCGAGGGCCGCGAGATCTGGGCGACGATTGGGATTGAGTGGCAAATAGCAATCGGGATCTGGGATTGGTGATGGCACTGATGGGGGATTGTCATTGGGGATTGGGGGAAGGGTGATCATCCGACCCGCCAGACCGGTGGGCTAAGCGACTTGTGGGCCAGAGATTGGCGCTAAGAGGAGCAGGGGACAGCCAGATAGATTGGCGGGGTCCGGGAGCCCGGGTGGTCACGTCAATGTGGAGGTTCGTCCTGCGCACGGTCTTTGGAATTGGCGATGCGATGAACTGCGACGAGTGATATGGTAGCATTAGTACATACCTCGTTCGTGCGCATCGGCGGGGTTCCAACGAACGATAGTCGACAGCAAGGAGGGCGATGGAGAGATCGCTGCAACTCCAACGGTTGGTGACGAGGTAGTGACGAGGGGTGCAGTCTGGGAGGTCCGAGCTCTCGTTGCGCGAGTCGCGGTCAGTTTCAGTGTTCACTGATGGGGGCCAAGAACTGAATCAAAGCCATCCATCAAAGAATGATCCTGGATCGAAGTTCTTCAACAGTCACCTCACCTGACTGGAGTCTGGAGGTGGAACATGAGCGGGTGACAGCCCTGTGGTCGTGGCTACCTGGATGCTATTCGCATGTTGGTCTGGTCGCTAATCGTGACTCGTGTCATGAGGGGGCCCCCCTGGGATTCCGCCCGCCCATCAACCGTGCCAAGACTAGCCGACGAGGCGAAGCGATATGCCAGATTTACATAGTACTACCCGTACAGCGGTAGTACATGGTGCGATTCGAAACTCCCATGTTGATGGTTGCTGGATACGCGGGAGTTCCCATGCAGGTAGTGGTTAGCCAACCTGTTACCTTGCGGACTTCGTATAATAACACACTACCAAGGTACCTGCTCGTGGTAGCAATAATAATGATGATAATAATGATAATGATAATGATAATGATAATAATAATAATACTCGTAATAATACGGATACTACGAGTAATAATAATAGATGTTGTTCCTGAATAATGGAGTGTGGAAGGGCCTCACCAGGGACCGGGGTCACCCTGATCCACCTCCCGGCCACACCCTCAGCGCCTCAGGAGGACGGGAGCCACCGCCCCAGTGACCCGGCCTCTGTGGCGCTCTGCAACTTACAGCTGGAAGCACCAGTGGACCTCTGGGCCTCGCACGGGCACCTTGAGATCACAACAGTGGTCGCAGCCCGCGCTGGGGTTGGGCAGCCACCGCCCAGAGTGCACCTGCCCACTGACCGCTACCCCCGGCACTCAGCACACATCCATCCATACCATCCATATTACACGTACTTATCGATACTAGTGCTCGTACTCGTACTGGTAGTGCTAGCTGTGCACGTACACCTTCTTCCCTCTCTAGGCCACACCCCCCAGATTGATTCAATCAATCACCCGCGATAGACCTCAACCATATTTGGAACTACCCACCAGGAAACTCTCCAGAAGACACCACCAAGCTGATGGCAACTTATCAGTGAATCCTGAGGATCAGAGAGGAGACAAACCGCTACAGCTCAGAGGAATTGTCCAAGTGTCTGTTATCCCGTTTCGACCTGGCCAACCTGGCCAACCTGGCCGCGGGCCTGAGCCAGCTGGCGAAAAGACCAGAAGCGTGAAAGTTGTCAAAGACAGCAATTCCGGCTGGCAAACAACCAAGACAAACGCCGTTACTCAACGCTCGATCTCCTCCAGTCGGCCCAGCCGGTCCAGTGCTGTCCAGGCTCCAGGCCCAGACTCTAGTGCCAGGCTCCATGTTCCAGGTCTCCCCCAATGTCTCAATGACCACAAAGACAAGGTAAGCCGGGGGAAGTATTGACCAGTCTGAGCCACTGAGTTTTGCCACGGACACGAATTACAGGGCCACTGGAGGGCTTCGGAACTTGACAGCTTGTGTGGACCAGCTGAGAACCTGCAACTCTTGGGTTCTTGGAGCAAGCTCTTTTTGGTCTACCTTGTGGGCTCGTCGCCGCAGAGGCAAAAGACTCTTGACCACATACGTACGGATGCTATATGAAGTCTTCTATTGCAGTTTAATAATTTCCACACTCGGCCGTGGCTGACCCCAAGAGACACCCCCCTCCCCCGGCCTCCCGTCAAGCTAAAAGTGAGCTCCCGTTGACGGACCTGATGCCTCGTCTCCTCACTGAGGTGCTTGAGAGGTGAGGCCTGGGACATGGACTCTGGAGGGACAAGGCTCACTCCCCACCCACCCCTACCAGGATCTCCTCGCAGCTTGCCAGCTACATGGACATGGGCCGGGGGCCATGGCACTGCTGACCCCTGTCGAGTTGTAATGGTGGGGCGGGGTTGGGGGTTGGGGGTCGCTCGAGAGAGAGTACGAAGGGGGTACGAAGTACGTACTACTACCCGTACGCACACTGGAGCTTTCCCATCCTGAGTCCCACTCTCTTTTGATGGCCATGACAGCTTTCGCGGGTAGGGAGGTACTGTTACTAGGGTAGTGTGCCTTGGATCAAATCGCTGTCCGTAACTCCTCTGTCAATTTGCTACCTACGGACCTGTCCAAGCGCATACATACATAACCACCCGCATCCTCCCTCACTTCAGACACCTCTCCCGACCAACTACCCCTCTATCATCCACCACAGCGTATCTTCGTTAATAATCTTTGGGTCGGCTCTTTGATTTCTGTTTACATCTTTTGCTCTAAGACTTAGTCACTTGGGCCTTACCTCGTCGCCCCTGACAGCTAGCAGTAGTGCTAGGAAATCACGACAGAGGCGTCATCGAACCCAGCTCCCAACCTCACGCGTGGATCGGTCCACTTCAAACAGCTCCCTCGTCCCTCAACTATCTTGGACCGTACCGAGTTGTCTTTTTACCTGCAGGGGACACTGGCAGATAAACCAAACGCCCCGTCAAAATGGCACTCACAGCACAACCCAGTGGGCACACCAACTGGGGGCGTTGGCCTCAGCAAATGGCACATGAATATGGCATGATGGATGCCCAGGGACTCCTGGTCTACGGCTCGCGCCCACAAACTCCTGAGATGATGCACGGACACATGATGGCACCAACTTACATGATGGCCCCCCAGTACAACCCAGCCCACCTCCAGCCCATGCCTGCGCCGCACTACCATGGCTCCTATGGCCCCTTCGACCACTCGGGTCACCTCGTTCCTGCCTCGATGCCCTTCAAGCCGGAATACCAGACACAGCCAGACGCCAGACTTGTTGCCCAGCCGGCCCTTGTGGGCCGAGAAGATGTCAAGCCCTGCCTCATTAATGGCCATCTGTCTCCCCCATCATCAAGACGCGGCTCGGAAATCTGCACGGAACAGCAAGACGGGAACCCGAATCTGAATTCAAAGACCATCACCGCCAACGAGACCCTTGACCCCAAGGACCGCATCGATTTCGCTACCGATGTCGACCAGCTCATGAAGGCTATCCAGACCGACGAATGTGGCAACCCCAGCGACGCGCAGACTTTCACCCCGATGGCATCTCCCAAGCTGGAGCTAATCTCGGCCCATTCAAGCCCCGCCAGCTCTGCCATGTCGCCTTGTTCCTCCTCGCAAGGGACCGCCAAGCCAAAGAAGTACTTCTGCGACGGGCCAAACTGCAATAAGGGCTTCTCCCAGAAGACTCACCTCGACATCCACAAGCGCACCCACACCGGCAAGCGCCCATACGTACGTTGGATATTGGTCCGCTCCTCGCTTTTGGTCTAACACAGCACAGGTCTGCAGCCATAAAGGTTGCAATCTCACCTTTTCTCAGCTCGGAAACCTCAAGACTCATGAGCGTCGACACACTGGTGAGAGGCCATACAAATGCGGAAAGTGCGACAAGACGTTTGCGCAGAAGGGTAACGTCAAGTCTCACGAGGAGACTCACGAGGGCAAGAAGCCTTTCCGATGCCTCCTCGACGGCTGCGATAAACGCTTCTCCCAGCTTGGCAACATGAAGACGCACCAGAACAACTTCCACAAGGACGCTCTGCAGGACCTGACTTCCAAGTTCGTCAAGTTCACTACCGAGGGCTACATCCCCGAAGAGTACCGCGCGCTCTTCGACTACTTCAAGCTCCACTACAAGAACAGCAACAAGGGCATCAAGGGACGTGGGAAGGCCCGCAAGATTGCCGCCAGGGAGACACGTGCTGTATCCCGGAAGGCCTCTGGCTCCAAGGCGGTGACACAAGAGTCGCGACAACCCTCCCAGGAGCCTATATACACTGTGACCAGCAGCCACAGTCACATGGTCAACAACGTACCCCGGACCAGCAACTTCGGCCCTGCCTTCGCCGTCGACAGCCACAACCCCAATCCTGGCCATATGCTCTACCAAGACGAGCACGCGCGGCAGATGGGCTTTGGCGAGCGTCTATACTAGACGGTAGACGAGCAGCCGCGGAAGTCGACGACCCATGAGTGGAAGGGACATCAAGAGCCGTTCCGGGCAATCTTTAACATGATGACTTACGGCAACATAAAAATGGTTTACGTCGAAAAATATTTCTCTAGCGGAGCGCATCCAGCCTTGTCAGTTTTGTTTTACGGGTACAATTTTCCTACTACAATGTTGCCACTGGGGTTACCAGGACCAGGGCAAGAAACGTGTTCTCGAATTCCCTTTTTTTTTCTATTTTTTTTTAACACTATACAAGCGTTGGGAGGTGTCCGTGTCACAAGCGGTCATTGGACCACCACGCGCGGATGGAGTTACTCTGAGGATGATGGGTCGGCTGTCTGAACATTACGTTTTGCTCTTTTCCGTTTGAATTTGTTTTCTCTTCTCCCACTCTTCCCCTGCGTTTTATCTTGGCTACACCACCTTGTTGCGCAGGGGTCAGATGCTGTTGATGGTTGTTTTATATGCGCGCTTGTCTTATATGTTTGGTTGGTTAGACGGTTGAATGATTGGCATGGCCGGGATTATCAGATCCCCTCAGGCCCCAAGGAGTTAAGATGTCGGAGAGACGGTTGCATCGGTGCATGACCAGGATTATAAGATCCCATGGTTGACAAAGTACATTGGGAACACGGCACAATGGAGATGCATTATCAGGGAAGATACCACTGGAGGAGGCACTCTGCATTTTTAGATGTTTATTTTGCTGCTTTATACTGGTCAGACTTAGATGGCTTCGGCCAGATAGCACTACTCAAAAGTTATATTTAGTATTCTACCACGCAACAAATGCCGGAATCGGGGTTGACCCCTTTGGTGATGATGAGTTGACACTGACAATACTCAAAGAGAGAGAGGGTGGTGGACGGCTGCCAAGGCCTACAAGGTTTACAACTGTGTTGGCAATACTACGAGTACTCGTACGGATACCACGAGTGCTACTGTTATTCCTGCGTACCAATAATGCTACGCCACCTATGTTGCCCAGCGTTTCTTGGCCAGACAGGCGCCCAAAAGTCCCGGCTTTTACAGGGCTGTTGGCAGTCCGCAACTCCGCGTGTCCAGGAGCATCTCCATGCCATTGCCCCAGGCGCCCCGGACATCTGTGATTCGCTGGTGTATGCATGTACAACGACAGGGCAATTTCTCACCGATCTGATAAAACAAACCGTGGGGCAACCCGCAGGTGATTGATGAGATTTTCCTGGCGCCTGGGCGTCTGCGCGCCAGCATTGGGGAAATTTCGAAATTGGCATGCCGCATTATCACCACCACTGACTGGGCTAACACCGCGACGATGACCCCGTTTTCCCTTCATTTCTTTGCGGCCCGACCGGGAAATGGGGGCAAGATAAGGATGGGGCTGAGGGCGGTCACGATCCTCAATTCCTCGCCCGTTGGGCACAAACGGCCCATTACTACGGGGTTCTCAATATTATTGTCATTAGGTACCTATTACAGAGTACCCAGGAACAGAACTGCGGAACAATGGGGGTGGGGAGCGGGGAGGGGGAAATGGGAATGAATTATCGTCATGGGGGAGACGGACAAATTGGAATTGGTGGTGTTCTCTGTTCATTGAATCGTTGTTCTCCCGCGGCGACGACGACCACCACCACAAGGCTCTCGGCAGTGCGAGCTTGTGGAGAGACAGAGAGCGGCATTGTGTGGACTCTGTGGAGAGAGAAGGATCCATGGACCATCACCCATGATCGGGACAGGTCGACAGCATCGCCTGCATGCCCATGCATCCCATCCCTCCCGTTCCGCCGATTTTACGTGCGTTTGGCCCTGCTGAAGCGCGGTTGGTTGGCGCTCCGCCTGACCGCATCTGCTTGGGTCCAGCCTGCGGCAGATTTTTCTGCTCTTCGATGGCAGGCACAGCACTCGTAGCACCAGTACAGTTCGTGGTACATACAGATTACGAGCACAGGTGCGTCGTACGGGTAATCGCACTTGGTAGGTAATCGGTGACACTGTCTCAACGCATCTGTATCTGCATGCCGCGTGTCCAGGAAACAAACCCCCGGCTCACCGGCCAACAAGGCGCAGCCGCCGCCTTGTTTTGCCACAGCCAGCCTCATCTTCACTCGTCGTCCCTGGACAGCCCTTACTCACCGGGATGCAAGTCACTGCATGTCGGCTCAGGGATTGCTGCAGCACCACGATGTGCTCAATCTGCTCAATCTAGCTGATCGCCCCGGTCCCGAGTCCAATCGTGCGTCATTGGTGCTGCCAAACTTTTGGCTGCCGATACCTTCAACGATGGGTAGCGAGTAGCATCGTCGTCGCGGGAAGACCCTCATCCGCGCAACGACACCCTGCGTCCGCGTGGTGGGGATCCCTTCCTACGATACCCCCCTCCCCCTGTTGACACGCCCCGTGCTCTGGGCACGTCCGTATACTGCTCCGTACGAGTACTCCGTATACTGACAACGCCTCAATTACCGGTGTGGCGAGGGGAGGTCTCTGGAAGTGACAAGTGATGATGCCGGGCTGGTCGGTAACACAGGGGCACGCGGCTATGGCGGTACGAGTAGAGATACCCTTCAAAGACGAGCTAACTGCTCGTTGTCTTTGTCCTCCTCGGCACTCCCGACCTCTGAAAATGCTTTACACAATAGGACAAGCCTCACGGGAGAGGCTGGAGAGAGTGGAGAAACCGGCGCGGGAAGGCATGGTCCAGAAGTGTTTCAGAACCCCGAGGAACTAGAGCTGAAGTGCGGCAACTGCCGGCGCCGCCTAGCCTCCATGAAGGGTTGAGACGAAGAGAATGTTGTCCCCTGGTTGGATCTCATACGCCTCCTCGCCCTCCAGTTCCCAATCGGCATCGTTGATCAGTACTAGGATTCCCGGTCGACTGTTACGGGAGGTGTGAGTTACTAGCCGCCGCGACGCTGCCGAATCAGAGGGCTCTGTGTGTCGTGGGGGGGTGTTGAAGGAGTGTGACTGAGGTAGGTGCCGGTGCATGCGGCGACGGGAACTGGAGTGGTGATGGAGGGAAGACATACAGGTGGCCACCAAGGACAAAGAGCTCCTCTCGGGAGTCTTTCATGAGGTTGTCGCAGAGGTAGGCAATGAGAAAAGCTATGGTGGATGGACGTCCATCCTTGTCGGTGGACGGGATGGCCAGCGAATGGCGACGCTCATCTGCAAAGAGCATCTCGAGACCGCCTCTGTTTGTGGCTGTCAGTGGAGTGTCACATGGGGGGCAAAAAGAGTGATGACAGTGCATTGAGGGATCCTGATGAAATTGCGGCCGTGGCCATGACCGTGTGGCTGCGTGAGGGTAGGAATAGAGAATGGACGTACGAGAACTCGACAACGAGGGGCAGCTCGCCTTTGGAGGGGCTCGTGGCGCCCGCGTCACCCATAGTGAAAAAGACGCTGTCTCGGTTGCTGGGAGGACAGGAAACGAGTAGATGGCGGAAGCTGAGTACGGCCACGGTGGTATTAATGGTGGCCTGGGAGTTGAGGAGAGGCAAGTCGATGGAAAAATTCTATTGAGTCCTATTATCCGTACTCGTACAGATTCGTAGAGGGGCAGTTTGCTGGAGGACTGGTGGCCTGGAAGGCTGGAACTAAACGGGATAACGTAATCGGGGCAGAAACTCAGAAACCCAACTTCATCGACACTGTAGCCAATCAGCGCCCTCAAAGATGCATTTTTCAAGACTCACTCACAGGACAAGTCACTGCGCCCGCGAAGCAGGCCGCATGATCTATTATGGGATCCAAGACGGTATCGCCTGAGTACTTGTCAACCGGGGCCAACAGACAGACTGCCGTCGCCGACTGGAGCACTGGCGGCGTCGTCGCCTTTGGCGCCGATGTCAATGTCGCTCTGTGGGAGCCTGCGGTAGGTTCCATCCTAATATACCACAATGAGTGTGGAGTCTGACGCGGCAAACTGTAGGCCGACCCGCCCCGTGGTATCACGAGGCTGCTGAAAGGTCACAAGGAGGATGTCAAGGCCGTCTCCTTTCTGCCGTCGTCGGATGGCGATGAGTCGATCTATCTCATCACCGGTTCCGACGACAACACCCTCATCACCTGGAAGGCGCCGGCGAACTCACAGGATTTTGAAATAAACCAAGTTTCCACAGAGCACGGCGGCCCCATAAACTGCATCTCGGCCCTAAGCGTCCACGGTCCTCGCCCAAAATGGATCCTCGCGACAGGCAGCGCCGATGCAACCATCAAGATCTGGGGTTTCGAAGATGACACCTTGACACTCATCCAGTCCATCAAGACGATGCCCAAATTCTTCCCCCTCTCACTGTCACTGAGCCCACTCGACCAGCAGGGCGATCTCCTCATCCTCGCCGCTGCGGGTACCAGGGATACTATCCAAATCTTCACCGCAGACGCAAAGCAGGACACTCTGCAGTTTGACCTCCAGGCAAAACTATCGGGGCACGAGAGCTGGATAAGATCACTAAGCTTCACACGAGAACCCCAGGACCAGGGGTCCGACCTCCTTCTCGCCTCGGCCAGCCAGGACAAGTACATCCGCATATGGCGCGTCCACGAGGGCAAGGAGCTCCCCGCACTCGCCGCCGAGGGTGCCGACCCCCTGAGCGGTGCCTATCTGCCCGGCAAGTCGCCTTCGAATAAGGCGCACAAGCTCAAAGCAGCGGGTAGAGACTTTTCCGTGACGTTCGAAGCGCTCCTGCTGGGCCACGAAGACTGGATCTACAGTGCCCAGTGGCGCACACATGCAGACGGAAAGCTGCAGCTCCTGTCGACGTCGGCAGACAACTCTCTGGCGATATGGGAGGCGGACCCGGGCTCGGGCATATGGGTGAGCACCGTGAGGCTCGGCGAGATCAGCCGGGAAAAGGGAGCGACAACGGCGACGGGTAGCACTGGTGGCTTCTGGACGGGGCTCTGGTCCCCCGACGGCAACTCAGTTGTCTGCCTGGGCAGGACGGGAAGCTGGAGGAGGTGGCAGTACGATGCGTCCGAGGATGCATGGAAGCCGTGCGTATCCATCTCCGGGCACACCAAGGCAGTGACCGGCATTACCTGGTCTACGAATGGCGAATATCTCCTCTCGACTAGTCTGGATCAGACGACGCGGCTGCATACAAAGTGGACCGCCTCCGGTGCTAACACTTGGCATGAGATGTCACGCCCGCAGATCCACGGCTACGACCTCAACTGTATCGACGCCTTGGGCCCGTCGCAGTTTGTCTCTGGCGCCGATGAAAAGCTCATGAGAGTGTTCAGCGAGCCAAAGGCGGTGGCTTCGATGCTCAACCGCCTCAGCGGGATCGGAAGCGCCGATGTGAGCCACATGCCCGACGCTGCCAACATGCCCGTGCTTGGGTTGTCCAACAAGGCCATCGACGCAGTGGACGACGACCAGGAGATTGCCCCCGTGGACCACCGCGACAGGGAGGCTATGGACCCGGCTACGATTGTCAAGAAGTCACATCTTGACATCGACCACCCGCCCTACGAAGAGACGCTGTCCCGGCATACGCTGTGGCCCGAGACGGAGAAGCTGTACGGGCACGGCTACGAACTCTCTTGCCTTGCCGCGTCCCACGATGGCAAGGTCATTGCTAGCGCTTGCAAGGCGAGCTCGACCAACCATGCCGTCATCCGACTCTTTGAAACGGAGCGCTGGACCGAAGTCAGGCCCCCTCTGACGGCACACTCCCTCACTACCACGCGCCTTCGCTTCTCGGGCGATGATAGATATCTCCTCAGCGTTGGGCGTGACAGGCAATGGGCCGTCTTCGCACGGGATCCGGATGATTTAGTGCAGTACAGCCTCGTGCAGTCGAACCCCAAGGGGCACACAAGGATGATTCTCGACGCGGCCTGGGTGCCGTCTGAGAAACCTATGTTTGCGACCGCGGGCCGAGACAAGCAAGTCAGGATATGGACCGCGACATGCGACGAGGCCAGCAATCTCCAGTTCACGCAGATCGCGTCGATACCAAGCGAGGGGCCCGTCACGGCAGTAGACTTCTTGCCCCGGCCCATCGATGGCAAGTATGTTCTGGCTGTGGGAACCGAGGCTGGGCGGATTGGTCTGTACATTGTGGGCGAGGACGCCAAGGTGGTGGAACTGCCATCTGCAAAAGAGTAAGCCCTCCCAGCTACCAACACCATGACTCCTGCTAAATGATATTCTAGGCTTGCTCTGCCCAAGACTGTGTTACAGTTGGCATGGCGCCCCCGTGGCCCAGATGATGAGTCCGGCTGTCACGAGCTTGCTGTGGCCGGGGAGGATAGCTCGCTACGGCTGTTTGCCTTTGCCGAGGACTATTTGAAGGGGACTTAGGATATCACCTGAATAAAACTAGTCAAAGTTCGATGCCGGCCTCGCCCCTCTAGATATTCCATGAATTGATAGCCTGTGTAGGGGACTTTCGTAGATGGCCCCTAGTGATACGCATATCCCCCCTGACATGTCAGCATTTCCCTCTCCAAAAGTTAACCGATATGGTGCCCAATTGACCCGTTGGTGGTATGCCGTATTATCATTATGCCATGTCTCTGGCTATCTCTCTATGTCTACCTTAGTATCCCAAATCATGCCCAAACGCCGTGTAAAAGCTCCCTCTGCGATGTTTTTCATAGTCCGCCCCGCATTGTTTTCCCGTGGGCATCATCCACCGCATATTATAGGCCGAGTCACCTTTCACAGTTCCTTGACCATTGTCTCCGCCGCATCGGCCGTCGTTGCTGCCGCCTCGTGCAGCACACTAGCCGACATCTCCTTAACGACTTCACCGACGTCGATGTGCTCCCCGTTGATGTAGTACCACGCGCGGCCGACGAGGAAGGAGATGTGGTGCGGGAGGTAGAGCACCACCGCGATGAAGGTCAAGCTGCAGAGGAGGAAGAAGATGCTGTCTGCGGCGGGGACCCCCATCGTCAGCTTAAACGTTCCCACGCCAATCTGCCGGGAGAGGGAGGTGGAGAGGGGAGCGTACAGAATGCAAACTTCTCGCCAGGCGTCATCATATAGACACTAAAGCTGAGTTCGAACTGGTAGAACTTGCGCTTTAGCCATCTTTGGGGGGTCATGGGCTCGGACATGGTCGCGGTTTGTGTATGGAGTTCTGTTCTCTATCGAGGGGCAGGTAATGGCGGCGTAGAAGGTCTAGTCGTTCTGGTCTATCGGTATGCGAACAATGCGATTGAAATTGATTCTCGTGATGGGTTGGTGCGTGTTGTGTTGGAGGGTTGGAGCTGACGTCTCCTGGGATAAGATTGTGCCTGGGCGGCCAGGGGTCCATCCCTCCATCTCCACTGGTCCTGACTTCTGCGGGCGGCGTCCAACGGACCTGCCACGGCTAACAGCGCGACTGCACCAACAGCCAGTCAGCGACTTCCACCCAGCGACGCTCCAGGAATTCGTAGAACACGCCCGCCACCTACCTCAACCAACTGCCCCAGCTCTTGAAACGATGGCATCATGATGCTACACCCCCTCCGACAAAAATGCTTAATCCCTAGTCCCTATCTCGTACGGGCCATTGCGCCCCGGCCCTTCGCCACCACCACGCCCACCCTCAAGAAGAGCCTCCCACCGCGCCCGAAGCCCCCACCAGACTCGGAGATTGAGGAGTTCTACCTGAAGGGGAGCGGGCCAGGCGGCCAGAAGATTGTGCGCACCTCTCTTATGATGATGTCCACCATCAAACCCGCCGTGGCAGTACCCAACAACGCTGACAGACGACCGCCCTGCAGAACAAGACAAACTCGGCCGTCCAGCTCCGGCACAAGCCCACGGGCATCGTCGTCAAGTCCCAGGCCACGCGCTCGCGCGACCAGAACCGCAAGCAGGCCCGTGAGATACTCGCCCAGAGGATCGACGAGCTGCGCAACGGCGACCAGAGTCGCTCCGCTATTGTCGGACGGATAAAGCAAAAGAGAGCGGCTAGTGCTGACAAGAAGAAGCGGCGCAAGTACAAGAAGCTTGATGACACGAGGTCACTTCAGGATGAGGAAGAGGAGGACCAAATAGACGAAGGGCACCATCATCCCCTTGAATCTGTCGAGGAAGTTGATACTATTAGTAGCGATGCTCAGCAAGCAGGCGTAGAGACCCCAAAACCAAAATCTTGAATTTGGCCATACTCCTCGGAAGCAAATTTCAGTTAGCCATGGAACAGTGAGAATTTATCACAAGTAGTATCAATTATTCATGGCATCTTTCATTGAACGAGTCTAGAACGGAAAGCAAAGTAATTGTATAATCAACCTCAGCTTCTACCCCTAGGCTCGCATCCCTAAACGCATCCGACTACAACACACTGGCCGCCATCATGTCTGCTCTGAGAAAAGGCAACGCCCACCCCCGTGACCATGTCAAAAACTTTTCGTAAATATCGATTGTGATACGTGCGCAGCCGAGTAGATGTTGCATCGGTCGCCACCACCTTCGTGATCTTGGCGTCCTTGCGCGCAGGGCGAGAGGGTTTGGTTTTGGCAGATCGCCCTCGCTTTCATAACGGGTCAGTCTCTCCTTCCCTCGGCCGAATTGGATGCAACATACCTTAGAAGCACTTGCGGTGGACGATGGAGGGGCCGCTCTCGTCGTACTCCTGCTTGGAGATCCACATCTGCTGGAAGGTGGACAGAGAGGCGAGAATAGATCCACCGATCCAGACGGAGTACTTGCGCTCGGGGGGAGCAATGATCTTGACCTTCATGGAAGAAGGAGCAAGAGCAGTGATCTCCTTCTGCATACGGTCGGAGAGGCCAGGGTACATGGTGGTGCCACCAGACTGTAGATTGTTAGTCACACGAATCTTGCGTCACCATTCGAATTGGAAGCTGCTTACCATGACAATGTTGCCGTACAGATCCTTACGGACATCGACATCGCACTTCATGATGGAGTTGAAAGTGGTAACGTGGATGCCACCACTCTCAAGACCAAGGACGGAAGGCTGGAACAGAGCCTCAGGGGCACGGAAGCGCTCGTTGCCAATGGTGATGACCTGGCCGTCAGGAAGCTCGTAGGACTTCTCGAGGCTGGAGCTCTGGGCGGCAGTCTGGATCTCCTGCTCGAAGTCGAGGGCAACGTAGCAGAGCTTCTCCTTGATGTCACGGACGATTTCACGCTCGGCCGTAGTGGAGAAGGTGTAACCACGCTCAGCCAGGATCTTCATGAGGTAGTCGGTAAGATCACGGCCAGCCATGTCGACACGGGCAATGGCGTGAGGAAGAGCGAAACCCTCGTAGATGGGGACAACGTGGGTGACACCATCACCGGAGTCGAGGACGATACCGGTGGTACGGCCGGAAGCGTACAGGGACAGGACGGCCTGGATAGAGACGTAGAAGGCGGGGGCGTTGAAGGTCTCGAAAACGATCTGGGTCATCTTCTCACGGTTGGACTTGGGGTTGATGGGAGCCTCGGTGAGCAGGACGGGGTGCTCCTCAGGAGCCACACGCAGCTCATTGTAGAAGGTGTGGTGCCAGATCTTCTCCATGTCGTCCCAGTTGGTGACGACACCGTGCTCAATGGGGTATCGGAGAGTCAGGATACCACGCTTGGACTGAGCCTCGTCACCAACATAGGAGTCTTTTTGGCCCATGCCAATCATGATGCTGTGTCGAATGGTCAGGACCCATCTCCTTGTCGCGTGGCAAAGCTGACAGTTGTCGGCAGCGAACGGAACTTACCCATGGTGGCGGGGACGGCCGACAATGGAAGCTGGCGCATCGCGTTAGCCATGTGTACAATCGGTTTGGGACTGTTCTGACCCCTATCGCCTGACGGGGGACGATGAGGAGCTTGGAAGGCGGAAGTGGGGTACTTACGGAAAACAGCTCGGGGAGCATCATCACCGGCGAAACCGGCCTTGCACATACCCGAACTAGCATCAGGTCAGTCTCATGGTGCCCCAAAACCATTGCGGCCTCTCGTTGCCGATGTGCTCGGGGTTCGGCAATCGACCGCGCCTATTGGTGCTCCATCTCGATAGAGACCAAGGGGCGGTGATGATGTCGGTGAGAGAGGCAGGGGAGCTTACCCATTGTCGATAACGAGAGCGGCAACTTCTTCTGCAAAACGGAGGACAGTTAGCAAGAGTGATTGCGATGCACGTCACGATACCCAAAGGTCGCGACGGCTGATGCGCGATAGGGGGGCGGGAGGCGTTGCGGCGACTTACCCTCCATGGCTGCGGATTACGGGGAGAGCGGTAAAGGATTGAGCGGTAAAGTGGTTTTACAGAGGAGAAACGACAAATGTCAAGAAGCTCAGGCGATGCAGATGCCGTGAGCTAGGTGGTGCGAGCGGGAGGTGGTCGACGTGAGCAGAGGACTCAAGGTCGGGAAGAGAAGAAGATGGAATGGGGAAGGTTGGCTTGGGCGAGCTGAGATGTGGAGGGGGTAAAGGAGCCAAGTATCGCTGATGGGCCACACCAATGTCACGAGAAAGTTGTGGGCATCCGAACCCAAGACAAGGAGCCACTGGCAGGCCAGTCAACCAGTTGCCACGGGCGCTGGTGCTACGGCGGACAAGGGCGACACCGCCCAGGTGCTGGCAGAAAAATGGGGGCCCGTTGCTTGCTGCTTTAACTGATTGGCTCATGGTGGTGGCTGGGAACTGCATGTCCGCTGGGCCCAATTCCAGCGCCGTTCGTTGCCAGCACCACCAGTGCACCGCCATCAACGCCAGCACGGCAACCAAGCAGCCATCACAACCGCACAGCCTCCCACCTCATCTCACAGACAGGCTAGAGCAAAACCACCACCACGGCTGCCTAGGCAGATGGAATCTGTGCCTCCCTGTCTCCTTGTCTAGGCTACCTACGTATCAGCGGTAATAGTGCCAAGCAGGCGCTGTCGTCAGCCTGGCCATCAGATTCGCGCCCTCAGCAAAGGTGCTAGGCACGGCGAAAGGATACCTTGAATTGGCTTCATTTTGTTGCCAGCCTAGCAGGCAGTCAGGATGGCAAGCTTGGGTGTGGGAGATTGAGCATCATCGATGTTACCAAATTCTGTTCCCGGTCGACCGACTGGCAAGAGGATCCTCTCCATCTGTTGTTGCGTAAACGAAGTCGCTTGGGGGCATCCTACCGTGAGCCATCTTAACTGCAGATGCAAACGTGGCCATGCGGCCATTGACGGGTACTCCCTGATGGCCCTCCCGGGCCGTATCCTCTGACCAAGGTGCTGCGTCATGGTTTGCCTGATCATGGGGCTTACGCAACTCCACGTCCCCAATGCCATGAATCGCTCATCCGGCGTATTCCACCTCTGTTCCGGTGGCTCCGCTGGGTCTACGTATGCATACGCAAGGCTACAGGCACCCGTGCTGTGGCTGTCCGGGCATCACGATTCCAACTTGAACTAGGTAGGTATATCGTCGCAGTGCCCGAAGTCCATCATGGAAATGCGGACAGTAAAATACGAGTAGAAATGCCCGTATTTCCGAGTCCCCAACAAAGTTCCTGACCCCTGTTATCCTTTAAGGGGATTTTGATAAATAACATTAGACCCCCTAGTCGTTCACCGCCAATCCCAAATATTTCAAACTCTAAGTCTCGTACGAGTACGAATTATTGGACTCTGGGGCACCATCCGGAGATCCCTTGGCGACTCAAAGCCACGCACGGCAGTATCGCTATCTTGACAACGCCATGAAGCGCCTGTCTGGTGGCACGCGTGTCCACTCGCCTCACATCATCAGAGTCTAAAGCAGCGATGAGGGGCACCGGTGGTGGGGCACAAATTTTCGCAACGGCCAGATTTCCACGTCTCGCTACTCTACTGAGTAAGACGCCAGTTTACCGGCTTCCAAGAATAGATAGCCCAATGTTGGGGCGGCTTGATGGGCTTCAAGACATATCTGATTTCACGGGTCCCTATTGTATAAGCAGTGATATTCCAAGGCCTAGAATGAAGGCATCATAATCCATGGGCCGGCGCAGACAAGACTTGTCCCCTCCGGTTTGTGGGATGCACTAGTCTATTTTAGGGATAGAGCTTTCTTGAAGCTTCCAGAATGGGCATTGTACCAAGCTTTATAAACTTTATAAAACCTCCAGACCAAGCGCAAGATAAAAGGGAAAACCAGACTACTTCATCTGCGCAAACTGTCGTACAGTTAGCGCTCCAAATCCCAAGACACACACAAAATGAGTCAAGACAAGCGACTAAACGATCTCCTGAAATGGAGCATCGAGAACTCCGATACCACCAGAAATGACCCCGCGGCGCCCACGACCAACTCCCAGTTAACGCCCGACGTCATGAACGCCATTATGGGCGGCCCCTCCGAGGCGGACCTCATGAGGGCCTCAATGGAGATCATCACCTCGAACGATGACGATGTCAGCCTCGACGACAAGCTCATCGCCTTTGACAACTTTGAGCAGCTCATCGAGAGCCTCGACAACGCCAACAACATTGCCAACCTCGGCCTCTGGACCCCGCTGCTCGACCAGCTGCGCCATGACGAGCGCGAGATCCGCAAGATGGCTGCCTGGTGCGTCGGCACCGCGGTGCAGAACAATATACGCACGCAGGAGAAGCTTCTGGCCATGGGTGGCATCCCCCCGCTGACGGAGCTGGCGACCAAGGACACCGAGCACGAGGACGTACGCCGTAAGGCCATTTATGCGCTGAGCTCAGCCGTGCGCAACTACCAGCCTAGCTTGGATCAGTTCGTTGAAGTGCTGTCTAAGGCTGGCCACAGTGCTGAGAAGACGGATGCCAACGACATGGAGGCGGTCGACACGATAATGCATGGTCTGCGGGAGAAGGCGAAGGCGGCTGCTCAATAAGGGTTGGAGAGCGCAAGGGCACTGTGACTGGACAGGAGTTGAGGCGTTGCTTCGGACAAGTTATGACGGTCTTAGATGGGACAAGGGAAAGGGCCAGCTAGATGGCTTTGGGTGTCCAACACCTCTTTAAGATACACTTGGTATACAATTCTATGTTACATGTGATTGAGGATCAATCAACTTGCTCATGTGGCCTTCCACTCAAATACCCTTTAACCCTTTAATTCTTAACCTTGCCGTAAAACGGAACTCCCAAAGCCTCCATAAGGAGTCTTCCCTGGCGGTCCGACGTAGCGGTCGTTTGAATACTAATGTAGCAACCAGGAATCATCTTACCCGGATAAGACTGTAGAAGTAACGGTGTTAGCTGAATCTTATGAACGCCAACAATGATACCATGCGTTAAAACTCACAGAGAAATTATACTCAAGCTCAGGGAAATAAGACATTGCCTCAGGTTCCAACCCAAGCGAAAGGTTGCCATTGCCATCGCCGCTGCTAGCCTTGACTCCCGGCCACTCCTTGATCTTGGGAAGGACAAGAGTGACGAGCTTATCCATAAACTCATAGGCAGCGTTACCGGTCAAAGTCACATGGACTCCTCCAACATCGCCCTTCTTGATCTTGAACTGCGTGACGTTTGTCCGCAGAATGTTGACTTGGGGGTACTGGCCGGAGATGGCCAGGAGAACAGCACGAGCGGTATGCAGGTATTCCTTGTCGGAGCTGGCCTTGGGTGAATGCATCGAGATGCTGACAGCCTTGATGTCGGGGATGTTGTTGGGGCTGATGTCGCGCTCCAAGAGCGGCAGCCTATCCGAGCCCGGGCCTCGGGGGCCTCTCCGGGGGCGGTTCTTATGGTAGGGAGAGGAGCCATCCCATGTTCTCAGCTCTCCCTTTGTGGACTTTGGCCGCACTTCTCCAGGAGGGTGGTGCTGGTAGGTGAGGGCGAGCAGGTCGGGGGCAATGGTAGACTCGAGAGTGTGTTTTAACCTGGGAACATTGAAAGGGCCAGGGACGAAGTCTCGAGCGGTCGGGTCGGACGACGGCGGCGACTGAACAGGGTGGAGAGGGCCGCGATCGTATTTAGGTGGGTGGAATTGGTACCTTGCCATGGTCAGCCAGACAGTCTATAGGGTTGGGGCGCTGGACTCTCACCTATTTCCCGGAAGTTGCTTCCCGCGATCAGACCGCTGCTTTGTATCAAAAGACTTGACGGCAGCCTCGTCCGGAGGAGGCGTCAGGAAAGACGAGTTGGAGTCGAGCTCAGAGAGGTCATCAGCCTTGTTGGTCGATGCGAACCTTCTGGTGCACGAGGGAGCGGCTCTGAGAGGCAATTGCCTCCGCAGAAGCGACCCCACTAGACGGGACCCTTCTCGAGAGCATGCCATGATATATCGTGGTGTCGTGGTTGGGAACGTGATGTCGTTGTCGCCAGAGCTTCGTCGCGTGGAGGAAATTTCCCACAAGCCGTCTTGGTTATCCCTGCGCCACAGTCAGCGCTTTCAGGTTGGCCTCCATGGCTCGCATTGGTGTGGCTGATTTGGGAACCAATGTGGCGGTGCTACCTCACCTTCCACACCAAGAGACGCGCATATTCGTATCGCGTATCCGTAGAGATACTATTATGAATCAGGTCTAACACGCAGATACGAATATTAAGGTAGTAAAGAAAATGACCCACGAGTTCAGTATGTCTGCATTCGTCATACCGAATCAGTAAGGTAGACACTACTATTATGTACACTCTGAAAATGAGCTCGCTTATATCTGTTACCTTTTGCCATCCACTGACCATTATCCTGCCCCACCATGGGTTGTACACAGGGATGGTCATCGATGTACGTATCAGCAGCCTCAGCAGCGCCAGCAGGTGTCCGCCAAGAGCCGCCCAGGTTACCATCTGCCTGTGCCTTCGTGAGGCAGAATTCTCCCCTATAGACTTCGCTGAGGGATGACGCCAACCCCCAACTACTAGTACTAAGCTCGGCTCAACATCCCGTCTTCCTTCAGCCTCTTTACAAGCCCTCGTCATCGTGCATACCAGACTACCCAGTATGCAGGCACGGGTCGATCGACTTTGGCTCGTACACGTACACCTGTGAGTGATTACGGGAGGCCCCTTCTCCATAACAGATAGCCTCCCCACCATCCGTATCAAATACTACCAACCATTAAGCTGGAAGCCTGGGCCACTGGATGGCCCCCTGTTGAAAAAGGTACATAAAATGTAGACTACTTACCTACAGGTAAGACTTAGGTGCCCGTGGTGGTACCAGGCAGATATCACAGAAAGTCCCAACTTTAATCCCATATATCAAGCCCCTACTAGGAGTACCATAAGGTAGATAATACGAACAGTCCAATGTTACCGTCAATCCATTCAAAGGCCTGGTCCACAAGCCAGCTTGGCAGCCAAGGTGGGCACTTTTAGACCCTGATGTGACAGTGGGACGATTGCTGGAACCGATAAAGTTGCAGAGCGTGGAAACAGGCGTCGAAATTGAGGTAGCATTGACACACATTTCCACTGGGCACCTTCCCCTCAACATTCGTTGTATTTCTCGTCTCCAGCTCAACCATAATAAAATTATGACACACCTACTAATATTATAAATCTACCTATGTAGAAGCAGCATCCCTCTTGATTTATCCATACATTTTTTACCTAACTTCCCGAGTTACAGAACGTCCGAGATTGAAGCCTCGCTGTTTGACCACCTCGAATATTTGTAGGCCCGAAGTCCCAGTACGCTAGCGACGAAAGATCCTCCCCCCCCCGGCGAGTTTCCACACCAGCAGCCGCACCCCCGCCAGCCCACCTCCAATCCTCGACAGCGAGGGCCATCCTCCTCCAACCCGTTCCTGACAGCCGCCAAACTAACCTCAACCAGGCGAAGACACTCCCTCACCCGATTTCGCCGTCATTGGCGACGGGCACCGGCCATGAGTTCGTTCCCTAAGAAGTTTCTCAGCCTGAGGGACAAGGGGGGCGCGCAGCATAGGAGCAAGTCGGCCCCTCCTGGGGGCAAGGTATGTTGGCTTCCAAGCAGCTCTTCCAGCTCTCCCACGGGAAACTCCAGAGCACCGCGCTGACAGAACTTAACAGTCTAAGCCACCAGGATCCGAAGCGTTCCGCGCCCTGTTCAAGACAGATCAGTCAAAGAATGACCCAAGCAAAGACGAGGCGGAGGACACAGCGGCAGTGAACCTCAAGGTGCCATCTCTACACATTTTCTAGGATATGTTGGCGCGGAAGACTAAGTTCTGCAGATAAATTATATCCAGAATCGATTAGACAGTCTCGGAGTCACGGGTGTCTCGATCGATCACATCAAAGATATTATGGCCACCAACAACGCCGAGGATGACCCCGAGAAGACCATCGAGTTCATCCATATAGAGCAGGAGTCGTTGTCCGGGACTATCATACCATATAATCCTCAAGTTGACATGACCGGCGCTGAGAACCGTGGCAACGTTACCTGCTACCTAGATTCTCTCCTTTTCTCTATGTTTGCCAAGATGGACGCCTTCGAATGCATTCTTAAGGACAACTTTACCCCGGACAACCCCAGAAGCAAGCTGGTCAATCTTTTGCGCATATGGGTGAACATGCTCAGGGCAGGAAAACTTATCAAGACAGACTTGGTGAGTTGGAGAAACCGTCCCCGAGTTATCCAGACTGGAGCTAACCATGCTAGACGAGAGTCATTCAGGAGACGCTGGCCGAGTGCGGGTGGCCAGATGCTCAATATTTGGAGCAGCAGGATACTTCTGAAGCCTTCGCATTTCTTACGGAAACTTTGCAGCTCCCACTCTTGTCGTTACAAGTTGATCTGTTTCATCATGGCAAGGGAGAAAAGGACGACCACAAGGTCGTCTACGAGCGCCTTTTAAACCTTGCTGTGCCACCTGACCCCGAAGGAAAGGGCATCAAGCTAGAAGACTGCTTGGAAGACTACTTCAACGCCCAAGTCGACGTGTTAAGAGACAGTGAGGAAGGGAAGAAGTCCCCAATGGAGGATCAGCGGCAAGACAGCAGGCCCTCCCTGGCCCACCGGAGTACCATCCGGATACTTACCGAGGACAGCCAAGCCTCGACATCAGTGACAGACTCACCAGTATCAATGACTTTGCCACAATTACCAGAGAAGGAGGCCGAGCCAAATAGCCACTCAGTCACAATGGAACGCATCGATCCCGAGCGCTCTCTGAGCGCGACTTTGGAAACGCTCTCGAAAGAGGCAGAAAGCAACGAAGCCGCACCGACTCAGACGGCCTCCAGGCGAACTAGGTCTACGAGTTTAATTCAAAAAATATACATTGACGAATCTGGACGGCGTTCCAACTCGGAAGATTCAACAATGCTCCAAAGAGCCCGGAAGAAGGGATCGACCATGGTGAAAGCTGTGACGATTCCAGCGTGGCAGTTCTTCCGGCTTATTCGTAAGTTCCGATGACCCGTGATATTCCTGTTCCACACGACTGATCAGACCTGGTAGCTTGGCATGCTGTATCTAGCAATGAGCCTCAAAATGACGTCGAGGTCGCTATGAATTTTGATCAGCGGCCTGTTGTGGGCATCTGCCTCAAGCGTTATGTCATGACCGAGGCAGGGGAGCCCCAGAGGCACAATACCTACATAGATATTCCCGATAGCCTACGATTACCACACTTCATGCTCGCCGACAACTCGGCGGATGGGGAGGACAGGTCATGCTTGGACACAGACTACAAACTCGTCTTGCAATCTGTAATCTGTCACCGCGGAGACTCGGTACAGAGTGGTCACTACATCTCCTTCGCCAGAGTGGCACCAAAAGTGCTTACGGACAATAGGCGGCACGACTTCGACCCGCCGCCAGACTACGAAGAAGCGCAATGGGTACAATTCGACGATCTAGATCTAGATCATCGGGTCCGCTATGTGGACAACATTAAACAGGCCCTAAAGGATGAGATGCCTTACCTGCTTTTTTACCAGATTGTTCCAATGGTTGATGCGCCACCTACCGAGGAGACCGAACCCGAACCTCCATCATACAACGAGTTCAGCCTCAGCATTGAACAGTTGCCTTCCTCATGGACGGCGGCTCAGCACACAATGAACGATGTTGAGCATGATGAGCATGCCACGCCTGGTCCAGGCCCGCCCCAGACGCCTATGAGCAAGCCGCCTAGCATTCGTGTTTCGGCCGAGGTGGAAAGATCTAGAAAGAGCTCCGATGGCGGACTCAATTCATACTCTGGGTCAATGCAGGATGGATCCCGCCGCCCTAGCATGAATCTCACAGATTCCGCTGCAGTCACCCCCGCCCGCACACCAGATCCTCAGTATTCACCCCTCATCACCCCCAATGACGAAACAACTGCCTCGAGATTATCTCGCGCTGCAGCTCGATTCAAAGGGAAGCAGAGCCGTCCTAGCAGCCAGTCAGGAGAAAATCGAGTTAGTAACGCTATGAACCGCGTGGCCAGTCTCATGATTCGTCCTAGCCGAGACGCACTAGTCGAACCTCCGGCATTGAACATTTCCAACCCGAACTCTACAGGACGGGCGAGCCTCGATATTCCGAATGCCCACACAGCCCCAGAGTCCCCTCTTGAGGGGGAGAAACCACCACTCCCACCACGCAGCGGGGAAGAAAAGAATGAGAAGAAGGGCAAAGCTAAAGAGAAGGTCGCCAAGGAGAGACCCACCAAGGAGAAGCCCACCAAGGAGAAGCCCGCCAAGGAGAAGCCCACCAAGGAGAAACACCTCAAGGAGAAACCCCCAAAGGAGAAGCCCCCCAAGGAGAAGCCTACCAAAGAGAAGCCCGTCAAGGTGAAATCTAGTGATCAGCCTGAGCGAGAGTGTTCACTGATGTGATGGTGCTTCTACACTACTGCATGGCTGCGACATTGTTTTCGACGTCTTTTATTACGCGGATTAAATAGTGATACCCGCTTCCTACGAAGTGCAGACATTAGCTCCGTAGACCCCCAATATACCCAGGCATTGGCAGAATGTCTTTAGGGGGAGGGATACAAAGGGATGGATTGCATAATCAGCGTGGCGTTCATGGGTAAAGACCACTTTGCGCCCCAAAAAAGGTCCAAGGATATCTGATTTCAATGCTCATGGAAATGAGTAAGTTGGGAGAGCTGGAAGGTCCCCTAATTACTTAGGTTCCCAACCATGACGCTCTTCAGGTATTAGTAGGTAGTATCAATACCAGACAGAGTGTTGTTCGTCATCAATGGCCCCAACGATAGCCGAAAAAAAGTGACATTCTTTGTCAAGTTGATGCAGTAACCCTTACCAGAAATCTGATTCTCTATTTCGTTATATACAGTACACGAGAGGTAACTTTGAAAAAAACGGTAAGCCACCCCTTCCGCGGGAGAACACCCGCCGTCAGATTTTCGATCAACCCAGACTGCACCACCGCCTTGCTCCCAGTGGCGACCTACGACAATTCCACAAACAAGTAATATACACGGGCACCATTGCCCCTGGTCTCGGACCCATCGAGGAGCCGAGAGAGTGTCCAAGCTCTCCGGCGCCTTGGCATCCAGGTCACATTATAATAGTTTCAGAGGGGTAACAGCAGGGTTCGGGTTCGAGGTCGTCATGTCCGAGCCGAGCTTAGAAGGGGATGTTGGCGGGAGTGGCCGGGCCACCGGCAACCTCCTGCTGGTCCTGGAGCTCCTCAGGAGCCGACTCAATCGACACACCGAGTCCGAGGTTCGCCGATTGCTATGATGAAGTTAGATAAACGTACCAAATCAGCGACATCTGGGGACTTTGTTTTACTAACCGTGAAGTGGTCAAGGTCAGCGGCAAAGGTCATCATGACCGGGGGGGCGACGCGCTTCTCCAGCAGGCAGCTCAGCTTGCCCTTAGAGTCGACCTGGGCACGGAAAGTGGACATGCGGAAGTCGTACTTGGCGCCAATGGTGGTGACACCCTCCTTCTGGAGGCCACCGCCCATCATGCCACCAGCAGCGGGCACGAGGCCGAGGCTCATGTCGACACCGGCCTGAACCTTGTCCGAGAGCTTCCTCCAGTACGACGTGTTGAGAGTTCCCATGGCAGCCTGCAGCTGAGCGGTGGCGACCCAGTCCTCAGCCTTGTAGCGCGCGCAGTACGAGACGGCGCACTCGGGGCCCTGCGTGAGGGCCGGGCGCTGCCACAGAGTCTCCATGCCGAGGGCGAGCTTGGGGGTGACGGACTGGAGGTAGCTGCCGATGAAGATGCCTGTCATGCCGCCCTCCAGGAAGGAAGGGTTCAGCATCTTGAGGGAAGCGCTAAAGTCATCGCCGGTGTACTCGTGCTCGAACTGGGCCATGTCCTGGCCGCCGGGGGAGATGGAGAGCTGCGACTTGGAGACGAGCTTGTCGGTCCAGCGGTAGTTAAAGCGTCCGGACAGAGTGCCTTCGTTGTCGAGGTTGCCCTGGGCGAAGATCTGGTAGAGTCGCAATGTCAGTGATTTTCTAGTCAGGCACGACGATGACGAATGGGGAGAGTCTTCTCACCTTGTTGGTGCCGTACATGGTGGCAAAGGTATAGGGGTTGATGCGCTCGCCCATTGCAAACTGATGCGAGACCTGGAACAGCGGTGTCATGCTGAAGATCTTGGTGAGGTCGGCGCGAACACCAGTGAACATGGAGTTGTTCAGGAAGACATCGCGCTGGACCTCCTTGGATAGGGTCTCTATCGTGCCGGGGTTGCTGAGGCCGAGCTTGGCCCTGCGCTCGGAGAAGGAGTTGACGACATCTCCTATTGTGGTCGCGATGGGGTTGGTGAGGAGAAGAGAGCTAAGAAAGTCGATTCCGGAGGCCATGATGGCAGAGGGGGCGCCCAAGCCTGTCGGGGCTGGACGGACACGGAGATGAGAATGGGGCCAACGAAAGGGAGGCCAAAGAGAGAATCGAGGGACCCGAAGGCTAGAGGGTCGGTAGAAATGGCGATGAGGCTGGAGGCTCAATCGCAATGGGTCCTGGAGTCGTGCTGCGACACCAATGACGCGATGGGTTGGTATCTGATGGGCGAGAGCGCTGAGGGATGAAGTTGGAGAATAATTTTCATGGGGGTGCCGCGAACGCCAGCTCGGGTGGAGCACGACCTCATTGCTTGTGGATGATGCACACTGTCACTGTACTGCCAGGGAGCAGACACAACCGTTGGCCCCGGAGCGCCTGATGTTCCGAGCCGGGCATTGCCGAGACTAACAGCCTCTCGCCCTCAGAAACAGTTAGCGAGTGCGCTTCTTTCTCGACAAAGCAGGACGGAGGATTAAGGTAGGTAGGTAATTGTACTTGGTTATATAGCTCTGGGAGCCTTATCAGATTTTCGGCAGAACAGTGAAGACCGTTCGCAACTGCACAACAGCCTGGAGTTATTTTCGCCCCTGAGATACCTACCTACCGACCTGGCCGTGTGGCGCCAGTGTGGCTGGTGGACAGGTTGCATGCGGGTACTCTGTACGAGTACGTAGGTAATTTTTATGCCTTGGTTCCAGGCTGGTCGGTCGGTAATGATCTCGAGCATGTCATGGCACGTAGCCCAGATAGGTACTCACTACCTAGTAGATTGGCCCTTGATATCTATCGTTGAACCTTAATATCATTTCTCGCATTGCGTTTATCAGAGGCCCTTCTTAAATCCATTCTCTCTCACCCGGGCTTGCTCAAGCTTTATCTACCACCGAACGCTGACAACGTCTACGTACCTCCATTATCTGCCTCCCGGCAATATCCGACTCCCACATACTTGCCCGCTCCTTCGCCTTCTTCACCGTACCCTGCTGTAACCCAGGCCACGATATCTTCATCACGCCTGCCACGCTACATACATATCTCTTTCTTCTCGGCGGCCGCAAGCTGTGGATTCATCTAGCTGTCACCATTCGCCCGAATCTCCATTTTCTTCCCACAACTCTGGGCTGTCCGTCCAAGGTACCCTGGAGGATTTGTCTTAGAACCCCACTATCACGACAAACCTTCAACAGTCCGCACATGAGGTAGTGGGTGTCGTTGCCAAACTTGCCATCGCAACCCTCTCTTCCTCAGGCTTTTCCGGGAGCACCCAGGCATCGACTTCGTCAAGTACAAATAGTAGTGACTGCCACTGATAGTAGCACAGACTTGCCTTTGTCTGGTAGAGCTGCTCTGGTCTAGCTGTGTGGTTGGACACAGCTTATCTCATCGGACTTATATGGAAAATTGAAGCAGGTAGTAGTCACCATGGATACCCTATTGTACGTTGTCTGTATTTCTCCTTCCCCTCATCATCGTGTTTATCTTTCACCCCCATCGTTGTGCTCCCTCCTTGGCGTTGGCGGAGGAAGGGGCATGGGCAACGCTCTCCAGCTTCTTCATAACCCCTCCCTGCTCCTTAAATCTAGCCAAACACACCATAATATCGCCTCTTGGTCTTGACAGGGTTGTTTCTCTGATGACATACCATCTCCCTGGACACTCTCATATCTGAACGGCCGACCCCCAACTTGGATCATGGAAGATACCGCTGACACTTCGGGCGCTAGAACTGCCGAGATCGCGGCCAACGCGCCACGATATCGCCGCAGAAGCTCAACCTTCATCGATGGGATACACGATGTCCCGGAGGACCAGGATATGGCTCCGGCCCAGCTCTACAGCACCATGTCCGGCCGACTCTTCCACTCGGGCCGCATTGCTATTGTCATGGTCGGCCCACCTGCTCGTGGCAAGACGTGAGTTTAAGCTGAATCTCTTCTACCCACTTAAATTCCATATACTGAATATCCCAGGCACATATGCGTGTCCATGGCCCGGTATCTTCAGTGGCTGGGGGTCAAAACACGGGTATTCCACCTCGGAGACTACCGTAGAGCGACAGTCGGCCCCGATGGTGCTGTTCCCGAAGACTATTTTTTCCCCAATGCTTCGCCCCAGTCGGTCATCCTGCGCCAGAAGATTCTTAAGAAGTGTCGAGAGGACATCTATGCCTGGCTCAACCACGAAAATGGCCAGGTTGCCATCTACGATGCCGTCAATCCAACTGCTAGCGGGAGACAATCCCTGGCTAAGGAATTCGCGAAGCACGACGTTCAGGTTGGTTTTCTGACAATCCTACGATGCCTTCCATGTACTGAATGTGCTTAGACTCTATTCATTGAATCCTATGTCGATGACGAGCGAATCCTCCGTGAAAATGCCCGTAATGTCAAGATTTCTTCCCCTGACGTGAGTTTTCCTCACCACAAGAACAAAGAAAAAGAGCCCCTTGGCGCTTACAGACTCTAGTTTGCTGGAATGGATCCTGACAAAGCCGCCGAACTCTACCTCAAACGAATTGAGAATAAGATACCCATGTTCGAGACGATGGAGGAGAAAGAGTTGAATTACATCAAGATGATTAACGCGGGTACCAAGTTCTTTTACAACAACGTCAGCTTCAACTACCTCTCCCACAGAATCGTCTTCTACCTCACCAATCTTCACATCAAGTCCCGCACCACATTTTTTGCCCGCGCTGGGCCCGCTGCGGACGAGGAAGAACATTACAAGTCAGATGCTCCGCTTTCAGACCAGGGCAAGATCTATTCTCAGAAGATGGCGGAGACTCTCATCAAACACCGTGAACAGAAATCTGCCGAGCTCATGGGGAATGGCCATTCCCAGGTGCCCTTACCACCACTCTCAGTCTGGACATCGACTCGACTGAAGACTGTTCAGACAGCTGAAATTTTCAAAGACGAAGGATACAAGGTTCGCCAGCGGTCCCAGATGAGTCAGATAAACCCAGGCGCTTGCGAGGGTATGTCGGAGCTCATGATTCGACGAATCTACCCCGAAGAAGTAGAAAAGCACGAACTTGACCCGTATCATCATCGGTATCCTAGGGCAGAGGTCAGTAGGCCCCTTTGTCCCAGGCAACTTGAACCACCTTGAAGCACAGTTAGACTAACATACTCTGTAGTCGTATCATGATCTTGCAGTTCGTCTTGAGCCAATTATCCTGGAGCTGGAACGAGAACAGAATGACCTTCTCATCATCGCCCATGAGTCAGTCCTTCGCGTCCTCTATGCCTACCTCATGCACTGCTCTACCATGGATATCCCGCTCCTCAAGTTTCCACGAAACGAGATCATTGAGATCACTCCTGCTGCCTATCAAAACGAGGCCAAGCGCATCCACATCCCTGGCCTGGATTCTGAGACGGTCTCTGGCTCGCCCGATGATCTTAAGCTTTCGAGCATGCCGCCAAGCGGAGTCGCCAGTGGTGTTGCCAGCGGTGTTGCCAGTGGTCAAATGAGCCCAGTTCCCGGAGGTCTCAGCAGCCCTGCTGAGCCGGTGACGGACAGGCCACCGGAGAAAGTAGTCAACACAGCAAAGGACATGGTTGCGGATAAGTTAGACGATGAGGACTAGAGGAGGACCCCTCGTAAATGCGGACTTCGGGGGCACAATAGCTTAGGAATAACAACAGTGCCTCCAAAATTTCCCATAGGACAACGGCCGAGTCAATAACACAACTTATGGCTGTTTTTTTTTTTTGCGTTTGTTGAATTCAAGTTTTGCTCAAAGTCCCCCAGTGTTGTTAACTCCATGAGCCTTGGTTATAGTCTCCTGATGGTTCAGCTACGTTCCTATAAGACTACGTGCTCTGCACTACAACGATCTGTAAGTTGGACTTGGGATTTGAAGGCCCTAGATGTTGCAGTATTATTTTAATAAGATCCGGCGTTGGCGGAAAAGCACCGGCATTCTGTTGAACCTGCCAATATTCATTTCTCTTTGATTTTCAGCAGTTGAGTGTATATAGCAGCTGTACTGACGAAGTTAAATCCACCAAGATCCTTTCACTTTTTTGTCCTATACATGTTGTCCTTGATGCCACACTGTTAATCCCTAACCATGACGCGTTCTGATTGTTTTCTAGCATGGCAATGAACACATCAAGACTATTGCCGTCCCGTAACCGCAAGGGATTATCGAGCATGTAGAAGATATCCCCAGATGGAGTATGGCACTGAGAGGTAGATCCCTCGGGAGTCACGAGACCGTACCGGGGAAGTCGTCACTTGTCATATCTGACACGAGCCAGTCTGTTTCACGGTATAGGCAGGCCTATGTAGTCCTGCCCGAGTTTTGCCACCGCAACTGGCGCTCCCCTTGGCCTGTGCGACCACGGCACAGGAGATGCCGCAGGCCTCCATGTGACACGGGCATGATCAGCCGCAGACAAACAAGGGAATGGGGGTTCTGCGGTTTGACGAAAGGGGCTGTTTGCACAGAGTGCGGCAACCGCAAGGAGGAGATACCACGGCAAGGCGTGCGGGAACCCTTGCACAGATGATCTGCATCTCTTAACTTACAAAGCAGGTGAGAGACAAGGTCTCTACTGTTTTAATGCTCATAGTAAGGTCCAGTGTAGTTTCGACGGACTGGACTTGCGTGACTCAGATTACACAGCAGGTCCTACATGTGGGCGACTTGCTTCTACGTACTCGTATGTATACGTAGAACTGAGGCTTCTGCTTTGGTCCACTGTCTATTGATCCAATCCACTCTGTTACATGCCTTTAGATGTCGTGAGGATCAGTTGGTCTCTGAAGAGATACGACGCGAGAGTCGACTACTTGGTAATAGTCAAACTCATCGCTACGTATGCCGTATTTAGTTGTCTTAGCGACGCTCCAAACTTTTCTCTCTCTCTGGCTCGAGGGGCGTCCCTTTGGTGCGTAAAAAGGTAAAAGACTAATGATGTTTATTAATAGCATGCAGATCGGTAGAACCCTACCCAGAGCCATGGGTCAAATCGCGGTCAGCTTTTGTGCTTGAGTCAGATCGACGGGAGCGATAAGGCAAAAAGCAAGGCAAAGGCATGCCGCAGGTCATTCGTCCAAAAAAGAAAAAAACCTAGCAATCCAAATTGTCTTGTTGGGGATGCAAAGTTCTCTCCACCGCTCGTGTCGTGTTATCCTTGCTGGCAAGGCTGTACGAGATTCGCACGACTGGTTGACCAATGCTCGTCCAATTGCCAATATTTCTTGGAACCAGACGGGTGGCCAGTATGTACATCGCCATGTCAGCTGGCGTCAGGAACCTGACGTGCGCATAGGAAAGACCGTACCGATAAAATCTAGTTGACGCTATTGCAGGGCTCTCCATCTCGCCGTGGCAACATGGTATACGATTCCTCTGAGACATACTACGTACCGAGACCTGACATCGCCCATGGTAGCAATACTGAGCCCATCGGCGTGCAAGACGCAGTTCCATGATGAGACGTTAATAGGATGCGATATAATACTCATACTCTGCACAGCCTGCCTGGATTGTGGTGGGTTGAGGTTCGGAACAAATTGAGTGATGAGATGGGTTCACAAAGAGACAACAGAGTCAACACATTAAACACTCGGCCGATTTGTGCAAAAGAGATACGCTAACAACGCATACATCCGGATATGATTTTGGCCGTGGAACAAGGCAGACTGCAGTACAGAGTACTCGTACACCTTTGGCGCTTCTGACGTAGGCAAGCTTGGGACAGTTGGTGTCTTTTGCGTCAGAAGGGGGGGGCCGAGTTGGGACTCTGGGAGCCTTGGAGGTAAATCAAGGAGCCGCGCTAGCGCTGTATGCTTGGTGTTGCACAGCAGCCCAAATTGGATCGGCATGTGAAGAGACCAGAGAAGGCTCTCGATGATCGCCGTGACACTCCATCACTGACTGGTCATGGCAAACAAAGCAGGGTAGCCAGGAGCAGATCTAATGTATTCGGGAATGACCCGCCGGGGATAGAGCCTTGGGATGAGGTACACCAGCATTGATATCGATTGGCGTGGCTTCGGTCGAGCAGCAGGTCACAAGGTGTACCATAGATGTCCGTCACTCCAAGCGCCGACTTCAGGGGTTTTTCGTGATGGCCTTGCAGATCTTGCTGATGAACTCATGGCATGCGACCCTGGGGCGTGTTTTGGGTTGGCTCGACATCACTGGTTATTGGAGGACTGAGTGAACGGGGCGAGCCTGGGTTGCGACGTGAGGGCTTCTGGGAGAGTCCGTGACGCCAGGCCAGGGACATGGCCCAAAGGCGACTTCAAATCCCACGACTGGCCTGGAACAGCAAGGGGCGGTTCGTACCCATGCTACGGAGTATGTAGCCACAGTTCTTGGTTCATGCTACCGGGGCGGGTACGCTTGACGAGGCGAACGGGAAGCACGCCACGTTGCAGAGCTTCGACCAATTGCCGTTGTCAATTGAGGATTGATGTGCTGATCGGGCAGCTTTGCTGCTTGATTCCAAGAGAACCCCCTTTTTTCCTTCTCATCAGGTGAGTGAAATAGACTGGACTGGACTGGTGGGTTGACGGAGCTGATTTGGGCTCAGTGCTCACTGGAGGCTGGGCCTTGGGCTCGGCTGACGGGCGAACTCAAAATTGCCCGTTAGCGTTGCATGGGGGTGGTCATGGGACCACGAGATGCATTCCACCAAACTTGCCCAAGCTCCCTCGATTTTCCCTCGCTCGCCGCTCGGGGCGTGATGTGGGTGGCCGGCGCGGCCGCGGCTGGGCGTCCAGAGAGCCGCGAACCAACAGCCCACCCCTGTTGGCTGAAATGCTTCATCTTTTCCAATGACACCAGTCCAGGAGTCATCCAGCAGTCCAGGGCCGGCCGGCGACTTGCGGCATTCCGCACTCTGATCAACCGGCATCTCACATGGGGGCTGGCCGGCAACCGAGCGTGGCTGGGCCCCTCGACAGTCCGCGAGTCTGTGTCTCTGTAGATCATGCAATAGGTGGCTCGCTGATTCTGGCCCGAAGCTCTGAAGCCATGTTGGCCATGACGTACGTATTAATATAAATATGTCCTTCATGATCAAAACGAGAAATACAGGAAGGACGCTGTCGAGAATAGAGTGGCGCCAACCAAGCCCAGGAGGGTCCACTCGTTGAAGCATCCTGGCGAATAGGGCGCTATTTTAAAGTGGCATGCCGTATGCTCCAACTTGGCCACGCGAATTGTCTCTTTTTAGTTTCGACGACGGAGACCTTTGGCAAGGTCTAAAACCACCGCTTCCTGAGCCTCCTGGTGGTCGCCCAGGGGTAGCGCAGTCCGGCGGTCTCGGCCTCTGGACCATCTCTGCAACCGACAGCTAATTATCATTATTCGTTGCAGCTCCATCAGACAAGGACATTTGGATTGGATTCCTTGCCAGCAACATGTTGTCGTGGGTGGAGAGGTTAGGGCATGAGCCTATGAGGCCTTGGCCGACCCAAATGCCTCGTCTGTACCACCGCATCGGAGCGGGAGACGGGCCCCTGGACGCTTGGAGAACAGACTTGGCTCCACTCCCACCCTGCAAGAGGTCCTTTTTCGTAATATACTAGTACGGGTACTAGGTACCCGTAGTAATAATAGTACTCCGTACGGAGTACTGTCAGTTCAAGTTGTCCGTTGGGTGGATGTGGAGCGGCAACCGTCGCCAGTGCTAGCATGATGTCTTTTTGCATCTTTGGCCGCCGTTCAACTCGTGATACTATGCCCAGGGACAGTGGCCATGTTTGAGACTAAAGGAGGCTGTGCTGAGTGAGGATACTGCTTGCAACTGAACGCTGACCTCATGCCGCAATCAAATATTAAACTCGGGGCGTGTTGTTTTATAGCGTTGGAAGACCAGTACGCCAGACATCGACAGCAGGACAGAACCTATAATTTCGTGGGTCCACAGATCGGACTTCTTCGATCTGGCAACAATAACGCCAGGAACTTGAAACCCCAGCACTGTGAGTGGGGATGGCCACTTAAGAACGTACTGGGCAAATCGTATGTACATACATATGTACACTTGGATAGTCCTGATGCTCATTGAATCTTCGATGGGAGCGTAAATGTGAGTACGAGGTCGTAGACCATGGACCTGTGGCGCGAGTGCCCAGGCCATGCAGCAAGGTGTGAACGCTAACCCACAGACACCACTTGGCTTAATACCACATGGTCGGTATTTATGTACCTGACCAGCTTGTTGACTTGGAGATGCCACTCAGGCTGTATTAGTGGCTTGGTTCGCGCGACAACCCAACTAGGATGGATTAATGAGCCGAAATGATGCTGTTGTCGCTACGTCGAAGCTCGTCCAATGTTTAGTTCGACGCCGTAGTGGCCCTGTTGTCGCTTGGGCCTACGTAGGTGCAGTCGTACAGGGGCTTGCTGACCAACAGTCGCACTTTTATTCGTAGAAAGCCCTCGGTAAGAAAGAATGGAGGATGAAGTCGTGGTGGGGTTGGACTGAATAGCTTCTATGTGTGTTTTAGCTTCGTGTTGAAGTTCTGGAGTCAGAGCAGCCAGAAACCTGTGGTTTCCTTGGGTGCGTCATCTTAAGTAGTCCTCCGTACGAGTAATAATACTAAGTAGGTACTTCGTACGGATAGCTCTTGCCTCAATGTTGTCTATGGGCGGCAAGAGCAACAGGGCAACCACTAGTACCCAGGTAGTAATAAGTATTAGTACTTATCCAAGGTAGCCACTGGCACCCCAGGTGCATTCTAAACCGAAGCTCTGAATATTGTCACTACTATAAGAGTAGCGCTACAGTAGTACCTACTAGGTTCTAGGGCTGCTTAATTGCAGTCTATGTGCCAATACTTCGTACAGCCTGGCTACGTGGATTTGATCATGTCGAACTTGGCGTTGCACAAACACGGCTAATTTGACCTACCCGTCATTGATTCATGGCTCTTAATACGACGATGGGGCGGCAAACAATCTGCAATCCGTTATTGTTCGTTGGTGAGATGTGATGCATCATGGAGCAAATGGGGACCAGCAGACTTGGACGCGTGACAGCCGCCCCGCACCGGAATGGAAATGTCAGCAGGAAGAGCCACGTTGGGGACGGTACTTTGCGGGTACTATCCACTTGCCCATTGTACACTTTGTGATCGAGGTGCCTAGGCCGTACCGCTTGTCTCCATACCTCTCTCTGAGAGCTACGGAGTACTCTGCTCTAGGATGACGGTCCATTATCTTCGCACCATCTCGTATGCTTTGCTATCAGCCTCTCGTCACTGGCCTCGCATGTAGCTTTGGCATACATATATCAATTCCGGCATTTGTGCGTCTTGGTCACCTCTGAGCTGCTACCCTGGCACCACTTCAGCAGATCCCCGTCCCTGTATGTGCGTAGGACTCCCTGACTCCACGATCCCTGCTGCCACAACCGCCCGGCGCCCGCTCCGTGTTATGCAACGCCGGTTTGCTGGGTTCTTTGGTGACTGTCTTGACTCCGGCTATCCTCACCTTCTGGGAACGGTACGGTTGTATTACAGACGCCCGTGATCGATTCGGCCATCCCTCGGTGGCCTCACCTTACCAGCAGTATCCAGGCTGGTTTTGCGTCACCTCTGCGAATGAAGAGATCCCTTACGTACGAGGTGCTTTCGGATACATACGCACGAATCCACCTGACGTCGGTTGCCGCCCTCCCTGGCTGGCCTTTGCCGTTCGGTTGCTGCAGCACCAGGGCTTCCCTTGACGTCGTCGGGTCATGCTCTTGGTCCCCGCAAGCAACCGCAGTGGGACAAGAAAAGAAAAGGTCGGAGAGCCTCCCACTGCGAGTGCTCGTCGGTTCCAGTACGAGTAGCGAAGCGCAAGGCTGTCCTGACCAAAGCTATCCCGGCCGGTGAAGTGTGGGTTGTTGACCCCCCCTTCGAGCTCCGGGATTAATTGCCTCCTGCGCAACGCTGCAGCATCATCGCCCGTCCGAGCACCACCTGTGCCTTGCCGTAGGTCACAACTCCGATCGACCTTGGAGACGTCACACCTGATCTTAAAAAAGAAATTGACTATAAGCTGATAATATTGGCACTGGACTTCTTTGGGCCTGCCTATTGCACCAAGCACCCGCTGTCAATGAAGCTGAGGGATTCTGGTCTCTTTTATTTATCGGAGCCCTGTCGCTGGCTGTCGAGGCTCCACCTCCGTACATCACCTGGGCAGCAAAATCCAACAGCGGGTTCCACTCCGAACCAGCTCAATCGGCGGTTCACGGTTCACCTCCCATTCACCGTGGACCAGGAGCACTAGCCCGCCTCAAATCCAGTCCGGTCTGCTTCCCCTACCTCCCCCCGGCGCCCTGTCACGAGCGCGCTACCTCAAGCACCCCGCCCTCCACTGGAGTGCCCAGAGACCCGCCTCCCCCCTCCCACCCAGTGGCAGCCAGTGGGAGCCAGTGGGAGCCAGTGGCAGCCAGTGGCAGCCAACCAGCCCAGCCTATACCCAACCCCACCTCACCTTGTTGCCTCGCCGGGGCCTGTCGACTCAATTCCATCACCACCTCATCTACGTGCAAATCCCACCTGGTCCTGAGCGGCGTCTCCCTCCGCTCCACGTACTTACTGACGACGGGCGAGTCCTTCTACATACGCTCCTTCTCGACCCTGGAAGCACCCTAAGCCCACTACTACCTGTATGGATAATTCTCCCTCCCGCCGTTGAGGTGCTCCACGTTGCACGACATTATCATTCCTGACCCCTACCAACAGGTCCTAGGCTGCCCATACCTACTTTTACCTACTTACCTACAGTACCTAGATGCTACGGAGCACCTCTGGTCCCCGAATTGCCCCAGCGCCTGTTCATCCCTGAAGCTTGGTACATAGCCTCGAAGTCTGCTCGCGTTCTCGACAAGTGCGCAGCCGTCTTCCCCTCCACATCTGCGGAACTGACGCACGCACTCGGCCTCTCTCGTCAACCCGAACGGCGGCGACAACAATAGCAACATTGACGACAATCACCACGGCGACCTCCCTCCTGTTGCCATTGAAGCAGCAGCTCGCTCACCTTGCCTGTAAGTGAGACTTTATTAGCACACCAGTTGTGCCGGAGTCCCCCCCAGCGCTGTTTCCCAGCTTGCTGTCTTCGCTGCTCCGTTCCGCTGGCACTTGTGGTTCAACTGCTGGGCGTCTGTGCGCTGGCCCCGAAATGCAGCGCGCATGCTCCCACACCCCTCCATCCTGCCCTCCCTCCCGTCTCTCAACCTGCATTGCCACATCTGTTGCTGCTGCTGGTGCTGTTTCTGCTGCCGGCACTATTACTAGGACTGGTGGTCGGACGCTCTTATAGGCTCTTCAGTCCTCGCTTTGTCGTCCCTGGGAGCTTTTAATACCTCTAGCTACCCTTCCCTCTGCCATTTTTTCCCTCCCTCTTCTGCCTGCCGTCGTCACTCGTCACTCCAGCCCAGCCCCGCACCCCCCTCTGCTCCCAACTTGCGCCGTGTTACCTACCAAAACAACCTCAGATCAAATTCTCATCCCGTCCCTCCATTGTTCTCTGCCTTTTCTGCAAATGATACCCTTTTCTATCTCTTTCACATCATATTCAATTGCCTACATGTGCTGAGACCTGATCACCCAGTCGCCGGAAGCTGCCAAGGTACCTCTAACCCAAGGCCACCGCGGCCTTAAACCTTCGAGGTCACGAGCGCCGCCACTTGTCAGACCAAGAGCCACCTCGGGACTCAGACCCTCGTGAGCAACTTTCGGCCCGCCGCACCCTCACCATCTTTGTGTGTTCGCCATCACACAGCAACGAAAGCAAAGTTCGGCTGCGCGACGCTCGAGAGCCATCGTCCTCGACTCGAGTTTTCTCTGCCGTCCCGTTGCCCACCACGGCCCGCTCCCGGAATCCCGTTTCGCTACCACCCCTCTCGAACATATCACGCGGTCGACCCCCTCTTCAGGCTCGGTAGCCCGTGCGTCTAGTTACGGGCACAGCACGTCACAATGTCTTCGCATCGCCCCAACGCCTTTAACAGCCTGAGAATGGGAGGTGAGTGGTTTTCCCTCGATGGGTACCTGTTGTTGTTGGCTGAGGTACTGATTATCGGGCAGAGGTCATCCGCGAAAAGGTCCAGGACGGAGTTACTGGCGAGACGAGAGACCTTCAATACACGCAATGCAAGATTGTGGGCAATGGATCGTTCGGCGTCGTCTTCCAGACCAAGCTGTCACCGTCGGGAGAAGATGCCGCTATCAAGCGGGTTCTACAGGACAAGAGGTTCAAGGTGCGTATCTGTATTCTGTCACCATTGACGCTGTTGGTACTAGGGACTGATATCATTACAGAACCGTGAGCTTCAGATTATGCGCATCGTCCGACACCCCAACATCGTGCAACTCAAGGCTTTCTACTACTCCAACGGAGATCGCGTACGTACCTGTGTCGAGTGGGTCCCAAGATACAATCTCGATGCTAACATCTTAATAGAAGGATGAGGTCTACTTGAACCTGGTCCAGGAGTTCGTTCCTGAGACGGTGTACAGGGCGTCGCGATTTTTCAACAAGATGAAGACGACTATGCCCATCCTTGAAGTCAAGCTGTACATCTACCAGCTCTTCAGGGCACTGGCGTACATCCACTCTCAAGGCATTTGCCATAGAGATATCAAACCTCAAAACCTTCTGCTAGATCCCAACTCTGGGGTGCTCAAACTCTGCGATTTTGGAAGCGCGAAAATCCTGGTCGAGAATGAGCCGAATGTTTCGTACATTTGCTCTCGCTATTACCGTGCCCCGGAGCTGATTTTCGGCGCGACAAATTATACCACCAAGATTGGTGAGACCTCCTCCCTCTATTTTGTGACCTTGGACACAAAGCTAACATCAACTATAGACGTGTGGTCCACTGGGTGCGTGATGGCTGAGCTGATGCTGGGACAACCCCTGTTCCCTGGAGAGTCTGGAATCGACCAGCTGGTAGAGATCATCAAGGTCCTTGGCACACCGACTCGCGAGCAGATCCGAACGATGAACCCCAATTACATGGAGCACAAGTTCCCGCAGATCAAGCCCCACCCATTCAACAAAGTCTTTCGCAAGGCGGACGCAAATGCCATCGATCTCATCGCCCGGCTACTCGAGTATACCCCGACTGAGAGACAATCTGCCGTTGACGCCATGGTCCACCCCTTCTTCGACGAGCTGCGTGACCCTAGCACAAAGCTACCGGATTCTAGGCACGGGACTAGCCAGATGAGGGACCTGCCTGACCTCTTCGACTTTTCTCTCCATGGTAAGCCAAGCACCGCTACTAATAACAGATATTTCTATCGAAATGGCGTCACTGACTGTGCGAAAATAGAGCTGTCCATTGCACCCGAGCTGAACCAGCGTCTTGTGCCCCCTCACATGCGCCCCGTGCTAGCATCTCGCGGACTGGACATTGACAACTTGACACCGTTGACGAAGCAACAGATGATTGCGAAGCTAGATTGAGACCCACGGCGCTGTATAGGACCAATTGGACATTCTGTGCCTCCTCTGGCAACTAGTGGTTCTGGGCCCTTATCCTCCACCTTCGCGTGAAGCTTTGGTGAGGACTAGGGCCCAGCCCCTTTGTTCGGGCTTACAAGGCCGGACGGGCGAATAAGCGGCTGGTATGTAATCTCGAAGCTCTCTGAGTGTGACCGCCGGAGTAGCATATGGCGGATTCGAAGCTGGAGGGCTGGAAGAGAATGCGAAGCTTTTGAGGGAGCAGGAGGATCGGGAACCATTCCCTGGTTGGCGTTGGGATGAAAGCAGGCCATTATCAATTCTGCGGGCTCCCGCTGAATATCGGGCGTTGGGCGCCGCGGGGGATGGGCCGCGATGAGGAATGCCACATTGATGCATATCGCAGGGAAATTACGTTGTTAGACCACGTTTCGGTTCATGACAGAGATGGCTCTATTTTTCTTTCTTTTTCCTTTCGTCTTCAACCATTGCGTTCTTTTGAGGACCAGTGCCACCAACTGTGGTTTGCAGATGAGTGGATGTTTGTTTGGTTTCTTTGCCATTCACTTTGATGGTGATGCTCGGGAGTCTTGGCACAACGGACGCAATTGGACGTCGGCAAAGACAGTGTCAAGGGGCTATTATATGGTTGTGGCTCCGCGGTTGCAGAGAGTAGATCTGATATTTCAGCTTCATGGGGGCCTGTGTTGACGAAGAGCTGAGGTCTCATGGCGCTGGGATGGTATTCGAAGAAGGCCAACGAAGTGGACGTGGTGGATTCCTCGTCGCCAACAGAGGGTGCGTGAGGCATAGGAGACACTAGAATCAAAATCAGGGCACAGCGAATGGGCACAGGATAGGACGGAAAAGGTCATACATAGTCTGGAAGGGAAATAGGAACGCTCCGGACCTAAGGGTGAGGAGGAAAAAAAAAGAGTTCACTCAACTTCTCGGCTCCTCAAAGTTCGTGCTCTGAGTTGGGTCTGGTTTGGAGGCGATAGTGGCTGTTGGGTACTCCGTAGTGAAGGTCGCAATAGCGACAAGAGACGGTCACAAAGTGGATAGAAGATGGTGTTTTTCAAATCTACCAGAAAGATAGAGGCTAATGAATGCCAAATACAACTGGCACGCACTTGATGTTAAATCCATTGAGTTGTTCATCAAAGAAGCTCCTCACAGACCTCAACACACTTGTTCATGCCTCAGGCACCAAACACGGCATGCCCTGTACAAGTAGTGGTAGTGTCTCCCATGCCAAGAAGCTTAACGAAACGCGCGACTCCAGCCAACCGAAGGGTGATCACGACTATCCGTTGACCTCTTTTTCCCCCCCAGCTTCCCCCAGTCCTTCCTCCGTTCTTGTTCGCCTTGCCAACCCGTTCGAGCTCGGATAGCGACCTTTCCGAGAACCCTTCTTGCCGGAGCTGCGCATTCCGGCCCCTGAAGATGGCCGATTACGATCGAAGGCCCTCGGGCGGCGGCTACAATCGCAAACGGCGATTCCGCGGTGGGTTGCTAACGAAGCTATCTTGTTTACTGTGCGCAAGCTGACCTCTGTCCCAATTCGTCTAGAAGATGACGACCACTACGATCGCCGGCATCAACGCCGCCGTATGGAGCCTGCGCCGCTTCCTGTTCGTGTCCGACGCCAGCTGCTGAGCATCGCCGACTCGCCCCTGCGGCGATGGGCCGACGAGGTCCAGTCCGTCGCCCACATGGTCGCTGACAACTACGACGACGAGGACGTGCGCAGAGTCTTTCTCGACCTTGTTATGCAGCTCCACGTTGAGCAGCCCCTCAAGACGCCCTTTATCGCCGCCGTGGTCCTTGTCGCCAACACGCGCAAGCCAGACCTGGCCGGTGAGGTGCTGGCTCGCCTGACCAAAAGCATCGAGAGCAAGATTGTCGAGGGGGACTGGAGGCTGGTGAAGCTTCATCTCAAGCTTTTGGCCTGCCTTCAATCATTGCTGGAGGGCGAGGGTCTATTCCCGTTGCTTGACGAGCTCTTCAGCCGTGCTGCTGACCTCCAGACAGCCAGCTCCGAGGATGTGCGTTCATCATTCCATGCCCCAGCGAACAGTCTCTTGATTGCTAACATCAAATCCAGACCATTGGTACCGAAATCGTCAAAATAATCCTGCTGACTATTCCTTACATCCTGGCGGCCGCCCCCGGGCAGCTATCCCAACAGAAGGCTGCAGAGCTCATGGAGAAGACCGACATCATCGCTTCCGAGCCGCATGCGCTCCAAGCCATCGTCGACCCTTTCCACCCCGAGAAGAAGGACAAAGCACCTGCGTCTCCGACTCTCTGCATGCTACTCCAGAAGCAGCTCCAGAGCGAGGCAGCCAAGAACTGGGAGCTGAAGTGCCTGCCCCGGCCTTGGCAGATGCCTCTGGAGGATATTGAGGTCCAGGAGAAGCTTTCAAATCCTACAAAGCATGCCCTGCCCACAGTTTCTATTCCGGTGACGGTCGTCGCTGGGCCTCGGGCGCTCTTCCCTGAAGTCTTCTTCTCTGTCTATGCAGACCAGGACACCGAGTCTGTCCCATCAGCAACAAACATTTCCTCGTCCCTGATTCGCGACGGGCTTGTTGATACTATCAACATCCTTGACTTCAACAGGCATGTCACAGCAAGGTATCTCATGGACTTGGACTGCTATTTCGCAGAGGGAACCTTCGTCAAGCGTGCGACTCCGTTTGACGATCTGCGCAACTTCCCTGCTGATAGGTCGACATGGAAGCCCGAAGACGTGGCCGTTGATACTGTCTTTTCGCAGCTCTTCCAGCTTCCAGCCCCCGAGTGCAAGTTGGTATACTACCACTCAGTCCTGACTGAGGCATGCAAGCTAGCACCGGCTGCGATAGCACCTAGCCTTGGTAGAGCGATTCGCTTCCTTTACCGAAACAATCCTCGCTTGGATCTAGAGCTAAGCTATCGGTTTGTCGACTGGTTCTCTCATCATCTAAGCAATTTCGGGTTCACCTGGAAGTGGGCAGAATGGCAGGACGATACGTCCTTGCCAGATCTTCATCCCTCAATTTGGTTCCTGAAGGGGGCTCTGGATAAAGAGATACGGCTGAGTTTCACACAGCGAATCCAAAAGACGGTCCCCGAATCATACCAAGCCCTCATCGACCCTGACAAGGAGCAGGATGTCCCGACGTTCAAGTTCGCTGATTCCAGTAAGTCTTTCCTCTATGTTCCGTCGTAAAGGAGTGTATGCTAATAAGAGTGTTTGCCAAGGCACTCCATTCTCTGCCGAAGGCCAAGAGGTGGCCAATCTTCTGAGGCGCAAGGCTCCAGATGAGGACTTCCAGCCTATCATTGATCGCGTCCAGGCCCAGGCCAGTGAGCAAGGAGTTGACCCGTTGGTGGCAAGCACCGATGTGTTCATGACCGCCATCTGCTGGGTTGGCTCGAAGTCTCTCAGCCATGTCCTCGCCTGCATTGACCGCACCAAGGGCAGGTTGTTGGACGTTGGCACGTCGTCAGAGGCTGCCCGCTCACAAATTGTCGCTTCTGTCATGGAGTATTGGCACGCTCATCCTGGTGTGGCGCTCTCCATCATTGAGAAGCTTCTCAACTACTCCATCGTCACTCCCTTTTCTGTAATCGACTGGGCACTCGTGGCCAGCACCCCATTCAACGGAACCAATGGAGGCGAGTCGCTTGCGCAGGCTCATGTGTTTGAGATAGTATCCAACACGGTCGCCAAGGTGACTGGCCGCGTCCGCCAGCTTTACAGTGCTACTGGTGTTGATGCCGAGGGACGTGCCAAGGAAACTAAGAATATGCGCGACATGTTCCGCTCAATGAACGATGCTCTCTCCAGCTGGGCCGGCGGTAGCAAGGATGAACTTATGGAGGGGGGCGACGGGTCATCAGAGCCAGAGGCTATGGTCCGCCGGTGGGGTCAGCGCTGGCTGCGTGTCTTCCAGCGCAAGGCTGCCCTGGAGGAGAGCTTCCTTTTGGAGGCTGAGAAGGGCGCGGATAAGGACAAGATGGCCACGGAAGACGGTGGAGTCATCAGCTAGAACGCCAATACTGTATCCTGTATTTACTCATGTCTTGATATCGGTAGAAAAAGTGCCAAGGGGTTTATTCGGAGCTGGACACCATACGGACATTCGTAGGTAGTATAGATAAGCTTTGCATTAGTAGCTGATGGGGTAAAAGAAAAAGGATTAGAAGTCGGGGATAACCCCATTCATAATTGGTGCCGCAACCGAGAATGCAAGATATAATCGCCATCAAAATCAAGGTGGTTGAGCCTGAACGAATCCTAGTGCTTCACTATTCATACATACGCGGGATAAGCCCAGTCCCGCCAGGCGCCCTTATCAAAAGCATAGTACCTACTACTCCGTAAAAGTAGCTCATAACTACCTATGAACCACTGCATGCAATCCCTTCCTATCCCCAAACGCCTCATAATGCCGGGTATTTTTCTTCCCATGGCCGATATCCCTTCGATGTCGGTACAGGTCAAGCTAGATGAAGGGATGGCCATGTTCACTCGCGTTCCGTCATACTATCAGTTTCCTCTGGATCGGGCGGGGGAGGGCTATGCCGCCCACGGACAGCTCTTCTTCCAGCTCCGCTCTGTCGCCGAGTTGCTTGATCTTGTCGAGGAGGTGGCTGGAAGGGAGTCGTTAGATTACCAATTCTGTCTGATACTGGCTGCGGCTTGCGTTGGAATTGGCGGACAAGACGGCGGAAACCATCCTCCGAAGACCTACTTAGATCCAGGGGCTCGTTGCTGGGGAATGGTGTGGATGGGGGTGAAGACGGGAACATGAGAGAGGGTTCAGGAGGGAACAAAAGTTGTTTTTGGAGGGAAGCGGGAGGAGGAGTCATGTGGACAATTATCAGAAAAGGGGGAAAGCAGGCATACTTGATTGGCATATGGCCTCGACTCTCGGTCAAAGCCAACTGAACTCGTTCAGTCTGTTCCTCGTGCTCCGTAAAATGCTCTCGAATGCGCTCCTGGCATTCCTCAGCGTCGGCCCCACGAACAATATAGTCGCAATCGTCCTGGTCGCAAGTCCATGTCTCGTTGGGGCCATGGGGAACCGTCGATGGTATTTTGTCCGCTCGGAGAACAATCTTGACGTAGTCCTCCTCTTCTTTCTTGGGTTCTTGGCCGCCCGTATCCGTATCTTCCATGGTGTCGTCTGCGTCTGAAAAGTAATGTGACCTCTTTACATCTCTAGATTCTGAATCTGAGTCACTATCCACATCGGAGCGCGGTCGCTTCTTAGATGACGCGGCTGGCCTAAGGCTAGACTTTCCGGGTCTACCAGGTGTTTTGACTCCCTTTCCTCTGCCCCGTCTGGGCGTTTCTAACTCGTCGAGACTAGTATTGTCGTCGTTATCACCTTGGTGCGAAAAGCCTCCCGTGACAACCTGTGAAGGCTGGGAGAAAGATGCATTAGGGCCCCTTGGTTGGTAGGGGCGCGAGCCTCGGAGCGACATCCGATGAGGCAGGTCGGATAGCTTGAAAGCTTCTGGCTTGAATTCAGTTTTTGCCATTTTCTGAAGCCAGGGATAAAAGTCATTGCCCTCCCACTTAGATGCATCGAGAGCACCTATAAGAGCAAAAGCATTGTAGTGAAGGACTTCCTCGACTGCAATCTGGTGGGATCCAGGCTTGCCATTTTTGAAATTGGGGAACTTGTAGGTGAAATATAGCTTGTTTAGCAATCCCGTCTTGGTGATACCTCTTTTGGTTCCAGCCAATTGGTTGTAGGCCCACTCAACGGCCTCCAGAACCGCATCAAACGCACTCTGATCATTTCGAAGAGTCGGGGGCGCATCAGGGTCTTGTATCGAGTTCGGGGCGGATGACTCTACCCGCTCAGTCTGGCTTGCGGGCTGAGTGGCGGGCTGGGGGTTTGTTTTTGCACGCTTAAAGTTAACAGACTCGTTTGCACCGCTGTTTTTAGGAGCTGATTCTTGCGCAGTCGATCGAGACCGGGTTGATCGATTCCTGGTGACGGGTTCCTGGGATTCAGGGGCAGAACTTCCGCTGATTGAATCTGAGGTCCTGCGTTTAGACCTGCTGGGCAATTCACGGCTGATAGAGGGTATAATGGCCTTTGGAGGGCTGCGGATCGCTTGCTTCGCTCGCTTGAAGAGATCCTATTTTGGTCAGAGGTGTAATGCCCGAGTCGTGAGAGATAACTCACTTCGTTTTCTTTTGTGATCCACCTGTAAAAGAAAGTCTCCTGCCAGAACTTCTCCTCGTCTGATTGTAGGAACTGGCTAATAAAGAACGGGGCCAGATCGCGGCACATTTGGGCCACCTCTTCTACCGTCAATCCGTTCCCGACTTTGACCGCATACTAAGAGACTAGTCAGTAGAGTCGTGTATGGGTGCCTGGTACGACGCAGACCTGGAAGAACACTTCGGACAGCCTCTCGATAGGGTTGGTTGATTTGGATAACCGATTGAGAACCTTCGCGCTTTGAGTGTTGTAAATATCGTAGATGGCGTAGTACAAACGAATCGCTTCGCAAATATCTCGGTATATAGGTAGGTAGGCTGCGGATGGATTTATCTCGAACCATGCCCCGCGTCCGCTCAGCCAAAGCACAGGAGCCCTTGAGCGACGACTGGTGTTGATATCACTTTCATCGACATCGTCATCCGCCTCGCCAACCGAGTAGCGCGTGCAGGTGGGAATTTCGATCGGTAGAGAGGATTTCACCTTAAGAATCACTACCCAGATTTAGCAAGATTCATACCTCACACTTTCTGGGGGCTATAGCTGACAGTGTCGCTTCTGGTCGACATCCTCTAAAACCATGTGGCCACGAATTATGAAAGGTCCCTTGAATAGCACGTCGAGCGCATTTTCCATGGTTTCGCCATCCGCGTTAAGAACGACAGCATCCTTGAGTTCGAACACAGGCCACTCATCCTCTGGGGTGCCCGGCTCGGGCGTGCGCACAACTGAGGCCTCCTTGCACCAATGGACGCGACGGCTTGTCGCCTCGACGCTAGACGTTGAACCTCTACGCCTTCGCCCGACCATGATGCATTCGAAGATTCTCTGTGGAAACCATCGGACAGCCTTCGCGGCGAGGGATCGTTCCAGCCACAACGATCGAGGTTCCGACCAGTCGATCTAGTCGTGCGTGCGAGGGTATCTTGGAGAAATTCGATGTTGGGGACAGGGCGCGGGGACAGTTTCAAACAATATAGGAATCGCAACAGTCCCAGGGGCAGAGCGTAGCGGTTTGTAAGAGATGCTCGCTGGAGGATGGATGATGGGTTGGTGTGGGGATGCGAAGTCGCAAATGGGGACCCTTCGTCAGACGCGAGCGTCCCAGGTGAAGTTGAGGTGACGAAGTGGAGGGGCACTGGGACGCGTGGGGTGCCGCGACCTGCCAATCCATGGAATCCCTGGATCTTTTAGCAATAAACTCAATAGCATCCATCTCTGCCTGCAGCAACTGTGGAGGTCAGAGCCTCGGAGGGGCCATGGGGGGCGGGCAATCACTGGACAGCCGCGCTAAAATTTCTGGGCTTCAGCACCCGCGTCCAATGGCTCTGTCCGCCCTGACTCGATCCAGATCGAGCAGAAAAAAAAAAGTTCACCTTTCTGATTCCTGTGGAGGCCCCTCTGAGCAGCGTCTGAGGTAAATCTGTCCCTCTGGTTTAGTATTTTCTTTCTTTCTTATATCTATGCCTGAGCGCATCCATTAGACCAGTCTACCGTGCTGGGATTGCGCTTGTTGAGGAAACTCCCCATCTCCTCAGCGGGAGCTCGTATGCGACGACCCAGAGACTTGTTCAGGATGGCTTCGGAGGTCGTCCGCGAAGGATGCTTGGGTAAGCTATTCCTCATTGCCATGTCTTTAGTTAGTGTCTCCATGCTGACAGTGCGATCCTCAGCCATCAACAAACCCTGCGGCATGAGCTCTGCCCAGGTCATTCGCCACTGCCAAGTTGCCTTCAACCCCTCGTCCTTCTTCAAGCCCTTGATCGAGTCCGAGATTTCCAAGAAGAAGAAGGAGCGCGGTGTCAAGCCAAAGCATTTGAAGAGGGCCGCCCAGGTCAAGATTGGCCATGGCGGCACGCTGGACCCTCTGGCCACCGGTGTTCTCATCCTGGGCATTGGCTCTGCGACCAAGGCCCTGCCCCAGTTCCTCGACTGCGTCAAGACGTATGAGACGACTGTCTTATTCGGCGCGAGCACAGACACCTACGACAGAGTCGGCCGTATCCTGACGAAGCGACCCTACGATCACATCACGAGGGAGAAGGTAGAGGCGGCGATAGAGAGTTTCAAGGGGAAGCAGATACAGATACCCCCACTCTTTTCGGCGCTCAAGATGAACGGCAAGCCTCTTTACGAGTACGCGCGCGAGGGCAAGCCCATACCCCGCGAGATCGAAGGCCGGTCGGTTGAGGTCAAGGAGATTGAGATCCTGGAGTGGTACGAGCCCGGCAAGCACCCGCACCGGTGGCCCGTGGAGGAGGCCGAGGCGGCCGAGCGCAACCTTGCCGAGCAGGTCTGGCGCGTCAAGAAGCAGCAGGAGACGGGAAAGAAGCTCACTCCCGAGGAGAAGGAGGAGGATGACCAGGCGATTGCCGCACACGAGACCTTCAAGCGCAAGTTTGAGGAGCGGCAGGACGCCCTGATCAGGGACAAGCCGGCGAAGCGCGCTCGCCAGGGCAAGGAACCCCCGATGATGTCCGGTGCACTGGGCAACCTGCCGGGGCCGCGCTACTCGGAAAGGGGGTCAAACCTCGTTCCCGATGCGCCTGATGAGAGCACGCCTCCGCCGTGGAAGGACGAGGGCCCTCCTGCTTGCAAGATCCGCATGACGGTATCCTCGGGGTACTATGTCCGGAGCTTCTGCCACGATCTGGGAGCTAAGCTAGACTCGGCGGGTCTCATGGCGGAGCTCGACCGTGTCCGCCAGAGCGACTTTACCGTGGGTGGTGTGAACTGCCTCGAGTACAGTGACCTAGAAAAGGGAGAGGAGGTTTGGGGCCCCAAAGTTGCTGACATGCTTGCGCGGTGGAACGGCGAGCCGTCGAGCGACTGGCAGCCGCCAAAGACGCCATCTAAGCCGCCCCCGCCGAAGGACGGCGAGGGGAAGCTAGATGTTAAGGCTCGGATCGTCGCCGAGGGGAACGTGATACGCCAAAAGGCTTTGGCAGAACAGAGCCAACAGGTGCAGACGGGTGAGAAGAGGGCTCGGTCGCCCTCACAAGAAGACAGTGCCTCGTCCCCGCCGCGCAAGACTCAAGCGAGGAGCCCTGGCCAGGGAAGTGAAGGGGTTGATGATGACCAGAAGTCGTGGAATGGCATCGAAGACTAAGGAGTGCCAGCATTGAAGAGCGACAGTGATTACAGGTGTTAGGAGTTCGGGGACGAAGGACTACGATTTAGTTTGCTGATTTACCCGAGCCTCATCTAGCTCTATTCTTAACGGGATAAACATAAATTATTTAAAGCACGCTTTTGACTCTTGCCCCAATTCATCTTGCTAGAAACCGCCGGTTCGGATATAGCCAAAGCTTCATCCAGCATTCCCGTCATCAATTCTTCACTCCTATCCATTCTTTATAACCAGTGCCATATCTCGTCTCATATACCTTCTAGTTCCAGTTCAAATATCCATGCAAGACCCTTGCTCATTAAACGCCCCAATTGAAATCACAATGCTCGTCGTCGTAACTCATATAAACCCAATTTTCACTCCTCAAGCAAACTGCGCACCCTCTCGATCCTCGTCATGGCCGATTCTAGCCTTTCCAGCCGCCTCCTCTTGTCCCGGTCCCGCCGCTCCAGCTCGTCCACCCGCTCCTCGAGCTTTGCCCGCGCACGCCTCTCGTCGGCCACCATCTTGTTGGCCTGCTCGAACAGCGATGCGCTCAGCTCCTCGACCTCGCGGCTCGTCGCGGCGACCCGGCCCTCGGCCTCCTTGCGCAGCGACTTTTCCCGCGTGAGCGCCCTAAGGAGGTCCTCTGCCTTCGGCCCCGGGGGGTGACTGCTCTCGGTGGCGGTTTGTGGGCGTGATGTGGAGCCGGCGGCGGCGGCGGCGGCGGCGTCTTGCTGCTGCTGCTGCTGGAGGTTGGGCGAGGATTTGTTGCGGGAGAGGAGGGCGGAGAGGCGGCTCGTGCCGTTCTGGAGGAACCCACCCGATGAACGGTTGTTACTCGTCGGCGAGGACTCGTTCTTGGGGGGCAGGGGCGGAGGGCCATCCTGTCGGCGCAGACGGGACAGCTCGTCTTCGTAGTCGGCCCATCTGTCGACGGCGGCGGTGGCCTTCTGGTTGAGCAGGCGGACCTGGGACTCGAGCTCGGCGATGCGGGAGTGGGCCTGGAGCAGCTCGGCCTGGGTGTACTCGACGGAGGGGAGGGTGTCGCCGCAGCTGGGGCAGCAGGCGACGGCGCTGGTAGTGGTGATGGTGCTCGTCTTGGTTGTGGTCAGGGTGGCGGTGGTGGTGGGCGGCGGCGGAGCCGTGTCTGCCATGGTTATGACCATGGTCGACGACATGGCTCGTCGGTGATGTCGGGAGGCTCGATCAGGCGGTGGTCGCTATTTTCTCTCGTGTCGCAGTTGGAGCCGTTCTTGTGCATGTACGAGTGAACCGACGGTCCAGCGTCGTTTGTGGTAGTGGGAAATAGAGAATCAGGAGCACAGGAGATGGTAAGACACGGAGTGAGAACTAGTCGCTTCATGTACGCATTATGGGTGCGAGTGGCATTGCTAGAGTTGCTGGAGTTGCTGGTCCTGCCATCTCGTTCAGGTAGGTCCCTGCTGATGCGGCAGTGCTGAGGTGGCACGAATCCGCCCCATCAACCCCGTACTTTGTACCTTGGGAACCCGACGCCACCCTGTCCTAGTAGTCGTACTTAGTACTAGTAGTAGTATCACCTTACTTTAGGTGCCGACGCGAGCACGTTGTGGCGTTCCAGCATCGCCAAGGCATCGTCAGAGTTGCGCCTTGACCACCCAACCACTTAAGATATATAGTATCACTATGCGTAGTACTCTTTATTAATTGCTCATATCGAGACTTTTCCCATGAGGACAAACTCACAACTGCAGTGAAAGTTTCGACCCAAGTGTTGGCGTTTCAGCCATCCAACACTTGATTGACCCAATCGGCAGTTACAAGCAACGACGTTTCAGATTCACTGGACCCACGGTTGGAAGCCACAGGGAGATGCGCAAAAAGGCTCGCGAGTCGCTGCCATACATAAAGCCATGCGAAGATGGCAGGACAAGGAACTTGGGCACTTCTGAGCCTTCGTTATATGAGGTATACCAACTAATTGGGCAAAGATGAGGAGGGAACACGCCGCATGTGACTTATCCTAACAGGAGATAGAAGCCAGGCAACGCACAGTTGTTGTAACGGAGTCCAGGTTTCACAAAACGGGTTTTATTTATGCTCAGCTATATGCCGCTAGGCTTTCCACCCCGACGTGTCGAAGTGGGTTCATGATGGCTTGGATCATTCCACATCGTGGATCACCATAGCACAGACTACCATTGGCGCAGGCCACCATGACCTAAGCTTCGTTCCAACATCTGGATCTCTTGAATAAGTCGGTAACAAGTCGGCTTGACAGGCTGTGGCCGGTGTGTCCTTGAAGCTACAAGAGAAATGCTGATGCATTGGCTCTGACTCTAAGGGTAGCTGGCGGTGTCGTCCGTTCGGTTTTCGTTTTTCCCATCTGGACGCGGTCGCTTCAGGTAGGTTTGGCGACTTTCCTCAGCTCGCTCACGCCGGTTTCGGGGTCCTTGTACTCCTTCCAGCTAACAGGGACCATGTCGTTGCCAGCCTCGCTCGTGGCCATGATGACACCAAGCTCATTGGATGCCGTTGATAGGTAGTAGTTGGCCTGGTCGCCGAGCGAAATCTAAAGGTTTCCGTTAGTCGCAAAATTCCCTTCACCAGAGTCCAAGTTTACAAAGTACTCACCACCTGTGCGCGGACGATATCCCCGGGTTTGAACGACTCGTGGATCTTGACCTTGTCCTTCTCCGTTGCCCTCACGTCCTGGACGCGGATGACACCCTGCCACTCGGTCTGCAGCACTGTGTCGCCAACCTGCTGAATGGTGACAATGGCCTGCTTGGGCATCAGGCGCAGGACGCGCGCAAGCACCACGTTGCCCACGTCCGGAAGGACCTCCCCCCGGCGCCCATGCCTCGCGACCGAGATGGTGGGCAGAGAGTCCCTGCTGGCTGCGGCGGCGGTCGGCGCCGTGATCTTGTTCAGACGCTTGGCCGGGCCGGGGGCTTTGGCGGCCGCGACGACGGAGACGTGGCCCATGATGGACGAGACGACGCTGCCCTCGTGGACGTGGGTACCGGTGCCGGGGGCGTACCTGGAGATGGGGCCGAGCACCCGCCCCGGGACGGCGGTGGAGGGGACGCTCTCAGTAGCCATGACGGAGGCAACTACCGGACGCGCGCCGATCAATGAACAGGGTGGCTTATGCTGCTTGGCAAGCAGTTTGGTTCGGTTCGTGCTAGCTCGGTCGTCGAGGGGCAACCCACGCAAAGAAAATACTACGGATACCAAGCTTACATCGCAATCGATAAGCGATGAGAGAGCCATGCACTTATCTTCACGTGATCTTCCACTTCGCCTTCGGCGCCGACTGAGACCCTACTTATTTAAGACGACGTAGAGGGTGGAACCTAACACCAAGGCTCCACCTTTCCAGAAGGAACTTCCGCAAGCGAACCCCGAATTTGGACCAATTTCCCCACTAGACTTGGCGAATGCGAAAGCCGGCGGGTTACGAACGCTCGTGAATCATCCTTGTTTATCTGTAGGTGTTCGTATCCGTACTCAGCCATCAGACAGGGACACGACAAAGTGCCGTTTTAACCGTCATCTGCTTCAGCTGCGTCTCATTTCGGAGATGTGTTGACTGGAGATACGAGCATGAGTACGGATACTAGCGATAACTCCGCAACCTTATTATTTATGCGAAGTAACCATTGTGGAACGTACATAAGAGTAATACCTCAGCTTCGTGCCATATCAGGCAGGTATTGCTTTCTTCGTTCGCAGGTGGCGATTTGAGTCACTGGCAGCTTACATGTAGTTAGTATATTGATGTTAGTAGGTAGTGAGTGCATATGGTATTCCTAGGAGTCGAATCGGAGTTCGGTCGAAATAAAAGAGGTTGAACCCCGAGCGACCGCATTCCAGGTCCAATACGGAGTAGTATGACTCTCCTCCCCGGTGCCGATAAACCGAACGCCACATCGCCCCAAGGCCAAAAGTCCACTGTCAGACATCCTGACAGGCAGAGCAGCCATGGTCCCCGTGTTCTTGTGTTCTCCTTTACTATAGCTGCTTCTCTCAGTAGCGTCGTATTATTAATGCGCCTCCACACTGAAGAAAAATTGCGAATGAATTACGCGGACTTTTGAATCAAAAGTTTTCCGCTCGACAAAGGACAGTCGGATATCGCCAATCTTACCCCGTACGTTGGTATAAATATATGTATGATTCGCAAATCCGCTGTTGATCTGGGCAGCGAGACCCTTGTTGGAATCGCCCGGAAGTCCGACCTTCCACTGTCAGATTGAATAAATCTTGGGTGCTCCCCCCCGACATACTGCTTTTGTTTGTGTCGCTCTTTCCATTGTACATAGTAGAGATAGCCCGTATTCCTACTTTTCTTACTATGGACGAGTGACGATCGCCACTTTACCACCACTGCAACTAAGGAAAGAGCAACTGCCCCCGCGGCCGAGGCAGCTCCCCCAAGGCCTGACATGTCGGGACCTCCCAACGACAAAGACTATACGGCGCCCGACGTCCTGGCTGCTGCTATTGAGCCCACGTACAGCCGCGACGAGCCCGGCCCTGATCAGGCTCTTCGCCAGACGCCGCGCGACGATGAGACCTCGAATGGCGACTTGAGTGAGAAGGGCGACGGCAACAGCGCCGACCGCAACGCTGGGTCCCATAGCAAGGGCGAGAGCGACGAGAGCGACGAGAAGGACGCGGCCCGCGACATGACCAGAAACCCCGTCCTCACCACCACCCGGAGCTATGCGACAGACACGAGCGCCGCGACGGGCGCGCTCGCTCCCCAAGAACACGAGGACAAGCCCTGGTACAAGAAAATGAATCCGCTGCGCTGGGGCGCTATTCCACCGATCCCAGAGGAGCCAATTGTCTCTAGGGAGGAGAAGGCCGGGTTCTTCAGCCAGTTATTCTTTAGCTGGATGACGCCTCTCATGACGGTGAGTCCCGACGGCTTAAGTTGGCAGGATGAGGCTTGCACGAGCAGTGTGTCTCATTCTATCAAATCCTTGCATCACATACAGGAACAGTGTACTGACAGGGTCTCACAGACGGGCTACAAGCGCGAACTGGACCAGCGCGACATCTGGGCCATCAACCCCAAGCGGGCCGCTGACCCCCTAGCCAAGAAGTTCCGCGAGTCCTTCGACAAGCGTGTACAGCGCGGCGACAAGAATGCGCTCCTCTTCGCCCTTCATGAGACCTTCCTCTTCGAGTTCTACCTCGGTGGCTTCTGCGCCCTCATTTCCACCGTCCTCCAGGTTGTCTCCCCCTTCACGCTACGCTTCCTCATCCAGTTCGCCACCGATGCCTGGGTCGCCAACCACACCGGCAAGCCGGCGCCGCCCATCAAGAACGGCATTGGTTTGGCTATTGGTGTCACGGTGATGCAGATCGTCCAGAGTCTCGGCATCAATCACTTCGTCTACCGTGGCATGATGGTCGGCGGTGAATGTCGAGGCGTACTGATTGGTATGATTTACGAGAAGGCCATGGTCATCTCTGCCCGCGCAAAGGCCGGCGACACAAAACACACCGCGATGGCCCGAGTTGAGGATCAGGATGAGAAGAGTAAGATGGGAAAGCCCAAGAAAAAGAAGAAGGGCAAAAAGGCTGCTACGGAGGAGGCAGTTGGCTGGGGGAACGGCCGCATCGTCAATCTGATGAGCGTCGACACCTACCGTGTAGACCAGGCATCTGCACTTTTTCACATGCTCTGGACAGCACCCGTCTCACTCCTTATAACCCTCGCTCTTCTCGTCGTCAACTTGTCATACAACGCCCTTGCCGGTTTTGGACTTCTCGTCATTGGCGCTCCACTCCTCACTGTCGCGATTCGAAGCCTGTTCCGTCGCCGCAAGGAAATCAACAAAACAACCGATCAGCGTGTGTCTCTTACTCAGGAGATCCTCCAGTCCGTACGATTTGTCAAGTACTTTGGCTGGGAGGAGTCGTTTTTAGAGCGTTTGGCGGAGTATCGGAATAAGGAGATCTATGCCATCCAGATCCTCCTGGCCATCAGGAACGCCATCAACGCCGTCAGCATGGCTCTCCCCATCTTCGCATCCATGCTCTCCTTCATCTCCTATTCCTTCACCAACCCTAACCTCCCACCGGCCGAGATCTTCTCTTCACTGGCTCTCTTCAACGGTCTGCGCCTGCCTCTTAACCTCATGCCGCTTGTCCTTGGTCAGACCATCGATGCATGGTCTTCCTTGAAACGTATTCAGGAATTCCTTGTTGAAGAGGAGCAAGAGGATGATTTTATACTAAAGGAGGACGGCCCAAATGCGATCGAACTATGCGATGCGAACTTCACATGGGAGAAAACTCCAACGCAGGAGTCAGAGAAGAAGACTGACAAGAAAAATAAGAAGACAGAAGAAGTCAAGGAGAAACAGTCTGGACAAGGCCAACACAAAGATAAGATGCACTCGGGTTCACCGGGAGAAGACAGCAGCAGCACGCTTATAGAGGAGCGGGAGCCTTTCAAGCTCCAGGGCCTCAACATTGAAATTGGTCGCAACGAACTTATTGCTGTCATTGGCTCTGTCGGCAGTGGCAAGAGTTCACTCCTCGGTGCTCTTGCTGGCGACATGCGCAAGACAAGTGGTGAGGTCGTGTATGGCGCGTCCAAGGCCTTCTGCCCTCAGTACGCCTGGATTCAGAACACGACGGTCCGGAACAATATCATCTTTGGCAAGGATATGAACAGATCGTGGTACAACGAGGTTATCAAGGCGTAAGTCTATATGTCCTAGTATATGCCCCGGATTTCTATGCTGACACGCCTAGATGTGCACTCGAAGCCGATCTAGACATGCTTCCCCACGGTGATCAGACCGAGATTGGAGAGCGCGGTATCACTATCTCAGGTGGCCAGAAGCAGCGACTAAACATCGCCCGAGCTATTTACTTTGACGCCGATATTGTCCTCATGGACGACCCCCTGAGCGCTGTTGACGCCCACGTCGGCCGCCACATCTTCGACAACGCCATCCTTGGTCTCCTCGGCAACAAGTGCCGTATCCTCGCGACGCATCAGCTCTGGGTCCTCAACCGCTGTGATCGCATCGTCTGGATGGAGAATGGCAAGATTCAGGCCGTCGATACCTTTGACAAGCTCATGCGAGACCATAAGGGCTTCCAGGCGCTTATGGAGACCACCGCCGCAGAGAAAAAAGAGGACAAGGACGAGGATGAGAAAGAGCCCGGGAAGGACGACCAGCAAGAGAAGAAGAAGAAGAAGACGAAGGGAGCCGCCCTCATGCAGCAAGAAGAACGTGGCGTGTCCAGTGTCCCCTGGTCTGTCTACTCGACTTACATCCGCGCATCGGGTTCCATTCTCAATGCGCCCCTGGCCATCTTCATCCTGCTTCTCTCCCAGGGCGCCAATATCACGACCAGCTTGTGGCTAACGTACTGGACCTCGGACAAGTTCGGGCTGTCTAATGGAACGTACATTGGTATCTACGCCGCCCTGGGTGCCATACAAGCGCTCCTGATGTACGCCTACTCGGTTCTCCTCTCCATACTCGGCACCAAGTCGAGCAAGGTGATGCTCCGCGACGCCGTCACGCGCGTCCTGCGTGCCCCGATGTCCTTCTTCGACACGACGCCCATGGGACGCATCACCAACCGCTTCTCCCGCGACGTCGATGTTATGGACAACAATCTCACTGACTCCATCAGAATGTACTCCTTTACCATTGCCATGGTCACGTCCATTTTCGCTCTCATCATCGCGTTCTTCCACTTTTTCGCCGTCGCTCTCGTCCCACTCTACGTCGCCTTTGTCCTAGCCGCGTCATACTACCGCGCATCGGCTCGCGAGGTCAAGCGCTACGAGTCGGTCCTACGCTCCCACGTCTTTGCCAAGTTTGGCGAGGGTCTCAGCGGTGTAGCTTCCATCAGGGCCTACGGGCTCAAGCAGCACTTCATTAACGAGCTACGCCGGTCCGTCGATGAAATGAACGCCGCCTACTACCTAACGTTCTCCAACCAGCGCTGGCTGTCCGTCCGTGTCGATTTTATCGGAAACGCTTTGGTCTTCACTGTTGGAATTCTGGTCGTTACGTCACGCTTTAGTGTCAATCCTTCCATCGGTGGTCTCGTCCTCAGCTACATCCTCGGTATCGTCCAGATGCTTCAATTTGGTGTCCGCCAGCTTGCTGAAGTCGAGAACGGCATGAACGCAGTTGAGCGCCTGCGCTACTACGGCACGCAGCTCGAAGAGGAGGCACCTCTCCACACTATCGAGGTGCGACCTACATGGCCTGAAAAGGGCGAGATCATCTTCGACAATGTCGAGATGCGTTACCGCGAGAACCTACCCCTTGTCCTCCAGGGACTATCCATCCACGTCCAAGGAGGGGAGCGCATTGGCATCGTCGGCCGTACAGGTGCAGGCAAGAGTTCCATCATGAGCACACTATTCCGCCTTGTTGAGATTTCTAGTGGTTCCATCACCATTGATGGTGTTAACATCTCCACCATCGGCCTGCACGATCTACGGTCGCGCCTTGCCATCATCCCTCAAGACCCGACCCTCTTCCGCGGTACTGTCCGCAGCAACCTCGACCCATTCAACGAGCACGCCGACTTGGAACTCTGGTCCGCACTACGTCAAGCCGATCTCGTCCCCGCCGACGCCGAACTGGGTGCTGTCACTGCTACTACCAAGCAAGACACGGAAGACAACAAGAACGAGGTCTCCCGCATTCATCTTGACAGCGCCGTTGAGGAAGACGGTCTCAACTTCTCCCTCGGCCAGCGCCAGCTGATGGCACTGGCCCGTGCCCTCGTACGCGGCGCCCAGATCATTGTCTGCGACGAGGCTACCTCGTCCGTCGATATGGAGACGGACGCCAAAATCCAGAATACCATTGCCACAGGCTTCCACGGCCGCACCCTACTGTGCATTGCGCATCGCCTGCGCACCATTGTCGGGTACGACCGCATCTGCGTCATGGATGCGGGCCGTATCGCCGAGCTCGACAGCCCGCTCGAGCTATGGAAGAAGGAAGACGGCATCTTCAGGAGCATGTGTGATAGGAGCGGCATCAGGCTTGAGGACATCAAGGGTGCGAGGGAGGAGATAGAGGGGATCGCCGGGTCGAGTGCCACATGAGCATCACATAGCGGTCAGTACGTTAGAAGAAAAGAAAAAATAGCATAGCTCAAGCGTTAGTTCTGTTCTCTTTATCAGCCCCAAAATACGGATATATCAGTCCTGTAGAGCTTGATATACCTACCCTCTTAGATTTAGCATGTCAAAAAGATCCCGCAAGAACGATTTTAACAGATATGGATCACGTGCTCCGACGGCATTCAGGGGATACGTTATGAGCATCGCGGGTGATTGATTATGACGATATAGCAAATGCTTCGTACTGAGACTGAGTATGTACTGGTAGGGGGTAAACCCAGAAAAAAAAGAAAGAAAAAAGAAAACAATCGATGGCCAAGCCAGACCGCTCGCTTACTTTCTCCGATGCCATGGCGATGAGGAACAAAAAACCCCTATCATCCCCGCCCGCTCTGTCCATGGTAGCTCTTTCAAAGCAAAAAAAAAAAAAACTACTACACCGCTTCCTCCCCCATCGCGAGCAATTATCTGTCTATCATCATTATTAGGAAATGAGCCGGGACCCTAAAGACAGCCCCAGCTGAGTGTTCCGTGCAGTCACAAAGGACCGTAAACCAACTGAAGCCAAACCCCGTTGACGCCGTGACTCGAGTCATGCAAGATGCAAGCCAGATCCATTTTATGTTTGCTAACCCATACAACCGGGCTTCGGGATGCCCAAGTTGCTAGCTCAACGAAAAGCAAAGACGCCAGGTAAGCTAGAGTTTAGAGTCGATTCGAACCCGGGCCCAAATTTGAGGGGCTCCTGGGTCCTGTTGATGGGGGCATGTGCGGTGGTGGCAGAGCCCCGGGGTCGTCAGCCAGCAGATCATCGAGGTACGCGCTAGGTGCCCGCTGGCTGCTTGGACGGCCGAGCGAGCTGTTGCTGATATCTCGCCGAGCGGTAGGGAAGCCGGGTGAGTCGGGAGGTGAAGGACCGAGTGGATTACGGGCGGCGCCGTGGCCTCTTGAGTCTGGCCGCAGGTTGGTCAGGCTGATTGAGTGTCCATGACCCTGGTTGGCAGATCCAGACGCAGCATAGAATCCAGCCGGGAGGAAAGTAGAGCCGCGATTTCCAGAGTTGCCTGAAACGGCGGCCGTCGGGGAGAAGAAGAGGTTAGACTGGCTAGGGTTGGATGAAGGGATGGGGCCACGGTTGGTCCTCCTCACACCGCGGCCGGCAGCAGCACCGCCGCTCAGAGACATGTTGGAGCCCTGATCAGTGTACTTGTAGAAAGGTGCAGGAGGTGCCGGGAAGCCAGCCTTGCCCTTAGTGTCGTGCTGGGCCATAGCGGCACGCTCAACGGAACGATGGAGGAGGAGGCCGACAATAACACGCCAGATAAGAATACCCAAGCCAAAAGCTCCCAGGACGGCGCCCACTGCAATAAAAACCGTCCCCTGCGGGGCACTAGAGTGCTGCATGAAGGGCGCATTATGCGTAGGGGGCACGGCCGCCGGAGCATACGTCGGAATGGCGTAGATACCGGTCAAGGCCGGACCGTCGATGCCTTCGGCGATGGTAGGCTCCTCAGCTACCGCAGACTCCGGCTCCTCGGTCGTTAGAGGGGGTGGGGGCTCTTCAGTTGTTGACTCGGGTTCGGGTGCCTCCGTTGTTTTCTCAGGTTCGGGCTTCTCGGGTTCGGGCTTCTCGGTCGTCGAGGCGGGCTCTGGGTCTTTGGTTTCCGGCGCAGGCTCTGTTTTCTTGGTTTCCGGCGCCGGCTCTTCAGCCTCGGTGTCCTCAGCAGGAGCTTCCGTCTTCTCAGGTGGAGCAGGATCCTTGGTAGATTTGGCCGGGGCCGCAGGCTTATCAGTCGGTTCCTCGTCGTCGTCCTGAGCAAGTACGGGAGCAGCAGCAAGAAGGACGGCCGAGGCCACTGTCGTCAGAAGGACGGGCCTCCTCCGAATATGGAACTGTGGCCGCATAGTTGCTATCGGGTATGTCGTATTTCAGGAGATTTCGGTATAGGAGAATGCGTAACGTTCAAGAAGGCCGGCCAGCGCAAGAATGGATTATGTACAGGCCTGGATCAAGGGCTGGCCGAGGAGGGAACAATGGCACAAACGATGGAATGCCAGTGGGACGAAGGGAGGTTCTCGCTGTGGCTATGTCTCATCAGATGGCTGTTCGTGGTAAGAGGGCTCGGGTCGCGACGCGAGCCGAATGGAGCAATGAGCAAAGAAGGCTGAAATCAAAAAAACGATAGAAAGAAGGCAGTGAGATGCCCAAAAGAAAGAGAGAGAAGACTATAGCAACGACGAAAGATGCTACAGGGCGGGCGAAGGCATGATGGGGGTTGGGGTTCGGGGGGGTTGAAGATGGGCTGAGGAGAGAATGGGGTGGAAGAGGGCGTGAGGACCTGGCCCTGAACCTGGAAGGGTCGTGGCGTCCCGCGCTTGCAAACTGCAAGCTGTTAAGGTGCCCAGACTTTGCCGGGCAAGCTGCGCCCAGTCACAGCGGCCGTTTGCTCTGAATTTGCAATGTTGCAGCGCAGGACGAGGCGAGGCCGCCCTGGACCGGTCTTGGCGCGTGTTGGAAAGGAGCAACGCGCAGCCCAAAGCGGGATAGTCTAGGGCGCTGCCTTACCTTGCCGTTCAGGCCTCAGCAGCATAATACGTATTAGTACTGACCACGCTGAGCACACCCCAAATGGGGGCTGTGTCCTGTGCATTACATATCCATGGAGTGCAAGATCAGCGCCAATGATAGCGAGGTGATCAGTGAGAGAGCGGGGAGATCGACGCCATCACAAGATTTGCGCGTTAAAGCAGCAACTCGCGCTCAAAAAACGGTATCTGCCCCTGACAGAGTCCGCTCTCTCAGGTGCAGTGTGGCTTATGCTGGGTCATTGCTGGGCCATTCCTGGGGCTTCCTCTTATTGTCCAACAAGACGAGACATCTCAAGCTCGTGTCAAGAGATACGAGGCCGACCATCGTCAATTCACTCACCTCGTCCTTTCGGCACTTCCAGGCTTGAATTGATTCTAATAGAAAATGCCGAATCCGCCTGCCGGCAGTGGGCAATTTGCATTTCGGCAGAGCACAGCATCATGCAGATTCCCTCGTCGATGATGCCTTTTCGCTGCTTCGGCTACAGGCGTAAAGTGCCTGCAGCTACGATTTGTACGACGTGCGCACTCTTGTATAGATAGAGTACATAAGTAATACTGGTAGTTGACGGTGCAGTCAGCGGGGAATGGCCCTCGATTGTGAGGTAAGAAATATTATTCAACGCCTTGCAGATGGCTGTGGCCTTCTTGACAGCGCTCCACGTCAAAACATCTGAAATGCTACCCATTGTGTTGCACTAGCAATGGGGTACTGAACCACGATGGCCCGCGGCTACTACGCCATCAAGGACATGGGAAGAAAACTTGTAGTCACGTTGCGTTGAAACTTCAAACATTGAGCTCCTAGGGATTTGTAGATAGGTGGTAATGGTATATCCAAAGGTACGGATACAGGGTAAGTGTGTTGGGGTGCGGGTGAACGCCAGTTAGGCAAGGCTGGGGCTTGTTGTCTCATGATCGATTTATGTGTGTTTTACTCCAGGATAATAATGGACAAGGTGGATTATAGAGAACGATTCAACAAGGGCCTTGCTGTTTTCGTTGGTCTCCCTTGGAAGCAAGTCTGGTACTTTGGTTTCTACAGCTGGTTCGCGGGACTTGGCCGAAGGTGTGCCGAGTAGGTATGCCCGTTTCCACGGCTCTCAAGAGCAATCCAAGGTCACAGAGTCTGATAGAGCTCGGATAGCCAGCCGGATTTTGTCCCGAGCGGCATCGGCCTTGCAGAGTCCGCCATGTACAATGTACATTTCGGTCAAGTAATGCGTTGGCGTGGGTTAAGATAGTAGGGCGGTCCTAATAGGGTAGGTCCCCACCAACACCACAGAACTAAACATTAAGGTACGATACTAAAACAACGTAAGTGCGTCCCTTCGGCCCTCTCCGCCGGGTTCGGCAACAAAAACTCGCCAGTTAGCCGAAGAAGGGGGTGCTGGGTTCGCCTGGGTAGCTAGGGACTACGAGTACTAGGAAGTGCTACTGGTATGGTAGGGCCCAGCTGCGGAGGCATTTGCATTGCTAGCGGCGGAGAGTTATACCAAAATTCTCCTAGGTGAGAATACTCGTACTCGTAACCTGACTACTATGTAGTAATAGGAGTACTACTTGCTGTCTATACGGCCACTCGATTCTCCCCATCCCAACACCCAACGTCATTCTCGTGCCATTGCAAACTTGAATGTGATCCCAATTATTCTCTATCGGGCGACCATACTAACTGGTGATTCAACAGCGCGCCACCTCCTCTCTGAGCCATCCTTTAGCAGTGAATGCGCGTCATCACCACCCGCTGGCCAAACCTATCATGCCATGCCATGTCCCCCCACGCATCCCCCATCGCAGATTCGCGGAAACCCACAGCTCCGCTGCTAGGACATGAAATGCCTTTCTGCTTCCCCACAGGCCAGACGTCGACCTGCATCGCACTCATGCACGCCATGCAAGGCCCTCCCCAGCTGTGCCTGTGCCCGAGAACCGAGTTGACGCCCAGTCGGCGCCACTGACATAGCATCATGGTCCGATGTAGTACTCTCAATTCCATATTCCACCTCTGTGCCGCCCGCGGGTCGTGAGAGGGCCAACTGGAGTCGGCAATCTGACCGGTGGCGTCGTCGTCTCGCATAATCGCAGCATTGTCGCCCGCGATGTGAAGCTGTGAAGCTGCGCCAAGAAGCGCCCCCCATGGTGCCTCCCATGATCCCCTCGGTCCCTAACTCCCTATTGACTGTGGTGGGTCCACGGCCGATAATGGGGGGCCATGGGCCATCGTGCTGGGAGTCATTCCCGTTCTCCTCTTCGTTGGCGAGCTCCGGCTGCATCTCGTAGCTCTGGGTCACGATATTTCCCTCGCCCGTTCCGTTGTACGGGCACCCTTATCTCTCCCTATGCTATTACTACTAGTGTGCCCCCTCATTCTCGGGTACCCCCTCTCCTCCTCCTCCTCTCCTTCTATAGGATCTCATGTTCTTTTCGGATCTTGCTCAATACATTGCTCTGGTAAGCAGTGGTTGGGCGCAAGGCTGAGCCTCAGGTGCAGGGCCCTGAATTCGCAGTCGCCGCAAACCTTAAACTTTGTTCACGCCCGCCTCTTATACGACGCCACCAGTCTCTATCGAGAGCTTATTACTGGCCTACTACTCGGGAAACGTACAACCAATTTTTTATGTTACATCTCAATTCTTGCAACTATATCCAAAGGATCTGGATAGGGCACAGCTACCCCTGATCCTTGGGTCCCGGGACCCTGCCTCGCTGCCCGGTGCCTGCGATTCACAATGAACACCCAGATATCATTCCTGGTGAGTGGCCCAATCACAAGAGTCAGCGACAAGCTTCGATGCCGACACCGGAGCACTCCCACCTCGCGCCCCCTGCCGTCTTCAACGGCTCAACAGTATAGCGCCAAGCACCTGGACTGATACTGATACCATATCAATAGGAAGGCTCCTACACCCTCATCCACATTCCTCTTAACCTTTATTCGGCCCTCCTCCAGCCCGTCCTGCGCGTCTTCCTCCCCCACACCCAGACACTCGGCTCGTCGCGCGACGGTCCCGAGCATGAGCTGCAAGGTCTCAGCCTCGATAGCCAGCAGCATGGCTTCCTCAACATCAGCGTCACCCCCATCGAGGTGTCCATCGTCTGCCACAGCTCCTGGGCTAAGAACGTCTTCGAGCCCTTCATTAGCAAGCTGCCTAAGGAGGCAGCTAAGACCATCGAGCTCTCCAAACATGACTACCTGATTCTCTCTGTCATCAGCGCCGGCCTTGACGCTGCGGGGCGCGTCATAGAGCTGACCTCGCCCCTCGCCCTCGCTGGCATTCCCATCTTCTTCATTTCCACCTACTACTCTGACTTCATCCTCGTCCCCGCTAAGGAGCGCGACAATGTCGTCAAGGCCCTCGACGCCAAGGGCTTCGAGCTGTCCGAGAACCAGTCCCAGTTCGTCAACGCCTCGGCCTACGGCGGCCGAACGAGGACGCCCAGCGCCTCCGCGCGCTCCCCGCCGCGCACCCCTCCGCCGTCCAACCTCGCCGAGCTCCAGACCCGCGCCTTCGACCTGCTCAAGAAGCGCAACGTCACGCCGCGCGTTGACGACGACCTGGAGCTGGTCCAGTGCTCCGGCAGGGAGATGTTCGCCGGGGCCGACGACGTCTACAGCACCCGGCCGTCGAGCAGCCGGCACGGCAGCATCCAGCGGCGCACCTGGGTCGACAACATCGACACCAAGCTGTACACGTGCGTCATCTCGGCGCTCGTCTCGCAGCCGCGCTTCATGTCCATCACCCTCGCGCAGGACGACCCGCCCTCGCTGCTCCTCGACAAGACGCTCCTGGGCCTCTTCGGCGACTCCCTGGTGGGCGACACCGACGCCCGCCATATTCCCATCTTCCTCGACCTCGTCAGCCTGCCCCAGGAGGTCACAGGTATCGTGTGCGGCGTCGCAGGCAGGCTCGTCGAGGACATGCAGATGGCCGAGAGCTCTGAGTTGTCGTATCTGTCCACCGCGCGCGCTGGCGCCGTCATTCTCCCGGAAGCCCAGTCGAGACGGGCGCTGGATATTCTCAAACCTCTTCTCAGCAAAGAAGGCTAAAATGGATTGTGTAAAAAGGATTTGGTGATTTTCTTGCAGCAAAAGAGCAAAAGGCGGGCGGCCCTCTTGGCCTGGGTCAGTATAGGTAGCGCGTGGATTTTCCTAGGTTGGTCTTGCGTCGTGTTTGGTCCTTGGATGTGCCAGAAGCCGGTTTGATGACAAAAACAACGGAGGAGTCGGATAGGCGTTCCATGGAGGATTGTATGTGCGAGATACCAGCAGCATTTCTGTAAAACAAAACCCGAATGTTGGCCAGCAGCTGTCGATGTCGTGAGCTCTCGTAATGTCGTCGTGAATCCGTCTCATTTCCCCTTCTTCTTCTCCTTCTCCTTCTCAACGACCATGCCCGCCCGCACGAACCCATCTCTCGCCGCCGCGTTGATGACTGCAAACCTCCTGGGTCCCAGCTTCACGCCGCCATACCACCTCGTCACCACCACCATGGCATCCCAGATCTCCATCAGCTGCATCAGGTGCAGCAGGCGACCGCCCGCCGCCGTCTCGCCGTCGTCGTCGCAGTCCTGGTACGACACGCCGCTGGCCCCGCCGCCGCGGATCCGCCATGCCGTCATGTTGTGCGTCGCATCGCGGATCCGCCGGTCCGAGGCGAGCAGCTGCGCCACGTATAGGCGCGCCTGGTCGGGCGATGTGACGGGCGCGACGTGCGCGACAAAGGTGGACTTGTTGTCCACGACGGGGGCTGAGACGGTCCACGGCGGCGCGGGGAGGTCCGCCAGGTCGACATGCGCGTCGTCCTCGTGCGCATCCTCCGCTGCTGCCCCGTTGGCGTCCCCGCCCCGATCTTCCTCGCCTGCCTGCTCCCCCGGGGGGACCTCCTCCTCCCACCTCCTGGCAAACTCCTCCACGGCGTCAAACACACACACGACGCCATCCTGGAAGACGGCGCCGAGGGCGTCTCGGAAGAGGCCGAGGTCCCTAGCCCCGGCACCTTTCTTGCCGCCCGAGCTGTGGTGCGTGCCCAGGACGGTGGGGGGCTGCGAAGGGTATGAGTCCGGGAATTGCAGTCTCAGAGAGGAGGCATCGCCAGGAAGCTTGAGGATGTACGTGGAAGAAGAGCCGTTGCTGGTGTCCTCCTCCGAGGCCGTGAGGGTGTTGTCCCCGTAGATGGAGTTTATGGCCTCAACCTCGTCGCGGAGCTCGTCCCCCATTGCTGTTGAGGGGTGTATGTAAATATATATCTATTGTGAATGTGTGGTGGCCGGTTGGTGGAAGTTGTGATGGTGAGGAGTGAGGTGATTTATCAGGGACAGTTCTACAGGCTGCGTGGAGTGATGTGGGTCGCAGCGCAGTAGGCAAGGTAGCAGTAGTATTACTATTAAGCTCCCAACCCAGGACCATGGCAATAACAACTTGAAGTGTCAACGTGTCAAGTAAACAGCGCATCAGACACCGCAGTTTTAGTGTCTCGGGCATATAGATGTGATAATCATTTGGATATATAATTCCAGGGAAATGCTGATAATACTGGGCGAGATCTGATCCGAGCTTTCCCCAAACCTCTATAGAACAGCTCCTGCTTACAATGCCCTACAATGCGAGGCATCCTCGTCTCCTCAAACAAACGAAATACACCTTACTCATCCATGACCGACGCAAACTTATCCGTCATTTCCTGGTAGATTTCCTCGTACTATGGCGACTGTTAGCAGCGGTTTCGGCAATATCTCCGTGTGTCTTAGACTTACCTTCTTGGTAATGACCTCCTTGCCGTCCGAGGGCACTTCGAACTTGAGACCACGTAGCTTGGCCTGCAGGTCGCTGGTGGCCTCACGAACCTTGGACCAGCTCTGACCCTGTGCAATCGCCTTCTGCGCCTCATCGTAGTAGCCCATCATGAGCTTCATCATCCATTCTGTCTTCCAGATGGGGCAGAACTGGTCGTAGTCCGAGTAACCGTTCTGCTGCAGGAAGTCTTCCTTGACCAGGCCCGAGATATCCAAAGTAATCTTGTCTGGGTCAGAAAGAGCACTCTTTCCGACCAGCTGAACAACATTATCCAGCTCTTCTGAGTCGGACAGCAGGTTCTTGATACGGTCACGCAGCCTGGGGAAATCGGGGTGTTCCTTCTCATAGAACTTGTCGAGGGTGTTGGTGTACTTGCTGTATGACATGCTGGTGTTAATGGACGGGAAGTGCTTGCGCTGCGCCAGCTTCTTGTCTAGACCCCAGAAGACCTGGACGATACCGAGAGTCGAGCTGGTCACAGGATCGGAGAAGTCACCACCGGGGGGGCTGACGGCGCCGACAATGCTGACACTGCCGTTACGCTCAGGGGACCCGAGAGACTGGACACGACCGGCTCGCTCGTAGAAGGAGGCGAGCTTGGCACCAAGGTAGGCGGGGAAGCCCTGGTCAGCAGGCATTTCTCCCAGACGACCCGACAGTTCACGCAGGGCCTCGGCCCATCGAGAAGATGAGTCGGCCATCATGGCCACGTCCAGGCCCTGGTCACGGAAATACTCGGCGACGGTGATACCGGTGTAGATGGAGGCCTCACGGGCGGCGACGGGCATGTTGGAGGTGTTGGCAATGAGGGTGGTGCGCTTCATGATGGGCTCCTGGCGGCCCTCGACCTCAATGGTCAGCTCGGGGAAGTCCTTCAAGACCTCAGCCATCTCGTTACCGCGCTCGCCGCATCCGACATAGACAATGACGTCGCTGTTGGAGAACTTGGAAACGGACTGACTGATGACGGTCTTGCCGCAGCCGAAAGCGCCAGGAATGGCAATGGTACCGCCCTGGACACCGGGGAAGAGGGCATCCAGAACACGCTGGCCGACAATGAAGGGCTGGTCGGCGGACAGCTTCTCGGTGGTGGGGCGAGGCACACGGACGGGCCAGACCTGCATCATGGGGTAATCGGTCTTCTTGCCGTCGAACTCGACCTCGAGGATATTCTCTGCAACGGTGTACTCGCCCTTGGGGGCGATCTTGGTGATGACACCACGTGCGCGGGGAGGAAACAGGATGCGGTGAGTGTGGATGAAGGAGTTCTCGAAGACGGTACCCCAGACGTCACCACCAGAGATATGGTCACCGACCTTCATGGTGGGGGTGAACTCCCACTTCCTCTCCCGGTCGAGCGCGGGGACGGAGATACCACGGGGAATGTAAATGGATCCGGCAATCTTGGAGATGCCTGCTAGGGGACGCTGAATACCATCGTAGATACTGTTGAGCAGGCCGGGACCTAGTTCGACGGACAAGGGCTTGCCGGTTCGAGCGACGGGATCACCGACCGTGAGACCAGCTACAGCACACGTTAGCATTGGCTTGCGATGCCGGGGGGTCGTTGGTCAATCGTTGGTGTCGTACCAGTCTCTTCGTAGACCTGGATACTGGCCTGGTCGGCGTTGATCCGAATGACTTCGCCGACGAGGTTCTCGTGGCCGACTTTGACCTGTTTGAGAGACGAATTAGTCGCAGGCGACAATGTTGGGATGCGTTGCGTGTTGACGCACCAACTCGTACATGGCAACACCGATCATATCCTCGGCGACGACGACGGGACTGCAGTCGGATTAGCATGGTTCGGTTCTTGGCATCGGAGCCTGTGATGGTGCTGACCCGGAGACGGAGTAGATCTTGCCTGCAGCGACTGTCAGCGGATGATCTCGAGATGGGAATAGGGCGCAAAGGGGTGCGTACCATAGTGAACGGCCTCATCATGGCCGTTGGCAGCAGCCTTCTCGGCAGCCGCCTTCTCGGCAGCCTTGGCAGCTTTCTGAAGGGCGATGCAGGTTAGTGAGCGTTCAGCGGGGTATGGAATGGGGTGCGCAGGCGCAGGAGCAGGCGTGGTAAACGCATGGACGCACCGACGCATGGACGCACGCACCTTGGGAGCCATGATGGGAGGAGTAGAGTGGAGAGGAGGAGCGTCAGTCTCGGGCTCAGCTTGTGCAGAGGAGGCAGAAGCAGAAGCAGAGCTGTTAGGAGACGGCGAGGCTGGCCGTGGGGGGGAGGATGAGGACGAAGGAGGTGGAGGAGTCGAGGTGTCGGCTGGCGGTGATGTCGGTGGAGAGTTTGGCAGAGGCAGGGTGGAAGCTACCAAGGCTGCCTCGACAGCGACCGGAGGGATGAGGACAGGCGGTGGCCTTGGCGCTGTTCCTGCGACCTGTGGAGCTGCGAGCGATGATGTAGCGGTTTTGGGGGGCGGCTGGGCGTCAGCGGCTGCTGGGGGTGCTGGAACTGCTGGAGCTGCTGGAGCTTCTGGAGCTGGGGGTGCTGGGGGCGCTGGGGGCCCCGACAGGCTGCTCCTGCGGCTGCTGCTGTTAGAGTTGCTTCTGGAACGGACCAGATCCAGCAACGAAGGCCGGGCCTTGAGACTTGGGCGGATTCCCAGGTGCATTCAAACTCGATGCGAGCTGTGATGGATGGGTAGCTGTTGTTTAGCTGTTCGTCGGTGTGTACGACGAGTACAAGTACGTTTGGTATATCGGCCCAGCGAGGTTGGGAGAAGGAGAGTCGTCGATTTGTTTGGTCCATCACACTCAGGTGGAGTGACAGGGGCCATCAGTTGACCAGCTGACGCACCGCCACGAGACGGGACGGATCACTTGCTGCAAGAGATGATAGTATTATCATCAGCCTGGACTGTGGCTGGATATCTGACCTGGACTGGTAAGAGGAAGGTATCCGCGGATGATGGGCGACTTGGCCCTATTCCTTCAATGGTTTACATCCAAAATGGCCGGTGAGACCCCGCTAACTATATTGATACACGTTGATCCAACATCCAACATCCCGCTGCTCATAACTAATGTACAGTACCTAATAATACACCTATGAGTATCGACAACTCAACGCCCGCAATCTGCTCTGCCTGAAATGAGATTATACAGTTCTATACCTAGCCCTCCGGACTCCTGGTATGGGAAGACCGTGGGATGCTTTTCCGCTCCGCTCATGTACTCGTGGTCTACGAGCTTGGCCCATCAAGTCCGTGGTTCCGGGCCTCTGGTGGAAGCGGCTTCTCGTCCCACGCAACATAGACATCCTTGCCTTGCTGGGCTTCCTCCATGCGCTTTCGGTACGACTCCCCCTTCTTCGCCATCTCTTTGAGCCGTACTCGATAACCATCTTGCCAGGCTTTCGAATTTTCGCTCTTCTCTATCGTGTCGCTGTTCAATGCCTGATAGCGCCGGGATCTCATCGAGGAATATATCTCGCGCGCCTTGTCGTCTTCCATGTCGTTGACGGCGTACTCAATCTTCCAGTTCAGTTGAGGCTGGGAATCATCGGGCCGCTCAACAAATTTGCCATTGACCTTGTTGCGGACGGTAATATACAGTCCCATCAGCTCTGGCGATGGTTGAAACTTAGCCCGCCGCTTTCTGGCTTCTGCTGAGCGTACAGACTCAGTTGGCGACGGCTCATCATTCTCAGTCGTCGATTTTGGTACGTCTTCCTGACTTGACGACGGCTCCTTGGCTTCATCTGTCAATGTCTGCTCCTGGGGGGCCTTGCCCTCGTTTTGAGCTTTCTCTTCAGCCATCGCACTTTTCTCACCACTGGGTGTGTCTACGCCATCAGTATCAGGGGCCAAGACTTGCTCGGGGGATTGTAGCACTTCCACATCGGATGCAGCCCCTTCCGTCGCGATGCCGCTGTTGGTGCTGCTAGGCATGGCTGGGTCACCGTGGACTCCAGCCCGTCTGCTGACAGTCCGCTTCCCTGCCTTGATGACTGCTTTGAAAATAACCTCCCTCAACTCGTCGTGCCGCGACGTCGACGGTGTTTCGTTCTCCTCGATAGGGACCACAGGAGAATCAGACTTTGTCCCTTCAAGCTCGAGGGGCTGCTCAGCTTCTGCCTCTGACGGTCTTTGGCGGCTGGGTTCAAGGCTTTCTTCTGCGGCATGAGCAGCAGTTATCGGCTGTCCTATTTCGCGAATATCCTTCGCCGCGGCTAGTTCCTCACTAAGAGCGTCCGCAAAATCGTCCAGGGCCGCCTCATCTTCAGCCATGTGGTGTAGCAGGTCCTCCTGCTCAAGTGCATCCTGTACATCCTTCACATCTGGCGCCCCCTGGGCGTCATCATCCACAAATTCTTCGACCTTGGACATGACATCCTCCCAGCCGTCGCTGACCGAGGCATTCTCATTTGTTGTGATTTCAGCTGGTGCGTCCGAACTTTGCTCTCCCTCGCTCTCCACTTCATCCTTCTCCACAGCAGGACTCTCGGCCTCATCCTGCTCGGCTCTCATGGTCATGATGGCTTCCTGAACCTTTTCCACGGAACGCTTCGCAGCCTCTTTTGACGTCGCCATGTCCTCATCTGTGACAGGTTCCACGAAAAAGTAAGTTACGGGCACCTTGGTGTCACGGGTCTCTATGTGGAGGCGTAGGCTACGACCCGGGAACCGTTTTGTTGCTCGGTCCATCAAATCGTTCAGGAGCGCCACGCTGGCCTTGAATTCTCGGTCGCCTAGTCTCCGATTACTCGAGCCATGAATTGCTGCATCCATTTCCTCTAGGCTGATGTATTGGAAGCCGAAGATGCGCTGAGTGTTATGGTAGGCAAGGAAGATGCCATCCATGCGACCCATCCTCACTTGGAGGGAGTACTTGAGGAAAGCAGACCTGATCAGGTCGTAATACTCCCGCTCAAACGACTCCCACTGTCCAAAGCGCCGCTTGATTTCGTATCCTCTCCCTGTTTTATGGTCGTCTATGTCCATTCGGATGGAGACAACCGCCCTGGTCTTGAGGTCAAAAACCCCAGTGCCTGGGAGCCTAGTATCGCGAGCGTCTAGCTGAGACCTCATCAAAAAATCTCCTAATGTTGTGTAATGATAGGCCTCGTCGGCGTTTCGCTCGTCTTCAGAAAGTAGATGAGAGCGTGTGCGCCGGTATTTCTCAAACTCTTCCCTCGGCAGCGTCAAAAGCTTCTCCATCGACTTCCCCAACATGCTGAGGACGTTTTCCTTGTCATACTCCTTATCCGCGTCGATGGCATACACACCGTCGTTCAACCGAGCATAGGCAGCCGCGGGGCTTCTAGTTAGTCTTGTAAAGTTGGTCGATTCGGGTTCAAGAGATCGTGATATCATGGAGAAATCCGGTTTCCGCCAAGCTGACAGTAGGTAGTGGAGGTGGGAGAGAATGGCCGTCATACTAGATGTGGATCCGCAGTACTTCATGCCATGCTTCTTGGCCATGTTACGCAGCCTGGTGTCCTTTGAGGATGTAATATAGGCCTTGAGCGCATCGAAATCGAATTCGTCTACCGGCATGATCGTGGTAAGATAGGGATCAAAGTTGTAGACGTGAGACCGGGCATCCTGAATCTGATAGACTCCTGGGTTGAACAAAACTCGGTCGAGGCCGTATGAGAGTGCCGGGACTTCTAAATCCTCCTTTTCTTCGACAGGATTGAAATCGATGCTTGTCGGAAGTAGCAGCTTGACCTCCAGCGGCGTCTTCAATGCTTTCTTGCTCCTTCTTCTTGCCCTCTTTCGAGGTGGGCCCTGTGTGGTTTTATCTGTGTCTTTGTCCACCTCTAATCCTTTCTCAGCTGATTCCTGGAGCTTGGACTGCAGCGTCTTCCAGGACGCTCCTTTCCGTTGGTCGTTGGCAACCTGGCTGCTGCCGGGCCCCTCCTCGGCCGCGGCCGATTCGGTCTCCTTTGGCGCCGAGGACTTTGGAAATATTATTTCGTTTTCTGGGAATGGCTGCTCTTGTTGCGCCTCCCAAAGAGATCGTTGGTATTCAGCCTCAGTCATTACGCTACCCTCGTCGTGGACCTTGGAGGGCGATGCGGTTTGCGCCCTGCGTTTCGAAGATCTGGGAGCCTTTGTCCAGGGGCCTCTGCTTTTTTTTAGCACAGATAATACGGGACCATGTCCCTCCTCTGTACCCGGCGACTTGGTAGACAATGCCGCTGTCGTGGATATACATCGTGCATTACGCAGTGTTGCAATTCGTGGGCGAAACCCAGCCAGGCCGGCATTCCTGACCGACAGGTCAACCGACCTGTATCGCAGCATGGTGGTGAGTCTCGGTGAGCGACTCGCCAAGTTCGAAAGGGAGTGGGCGATGGTGACGGTTAACTACTACGGAGTAGTATGCGCCCAGGCCGTCCTGGAAAGAAAATCGCCGTCGCGTTCCTATCGATAACACCCCATCCCGGATGGTGGATTCATCTGTCAGGCCAGAAGCACATGATTGGTCAACGGCCATGAGTTTCTGCGGGTCCCCTTCCAAGGTTCGGAACGGGTTCCAGATTGATGGCGGGCTGCAAGCCTCCAACAGGGCTGCCAACTGTGGACGACTGGTATTCGTAAGGTACTCCTACGGATACTACTAGTATTACTAGTACTACTGGCATCGTGGCTTGCCGCAATCTACACTACTATCTCGACCTCAACACTCAGCGCCCACTTGCGACCAGCTGCCTCACATAGTCCCACGCCGCACATTAGACGAAAAAGACGGCATTGATTCTCCATAACCCACCGACTCTGTCTTCAGCAGCTGTGCTTTGGCCAGGCATCTACCGTGACGAAGCCTCCCGCCGTCGCGATGGGTGCCAGCGACTCCAAGCTTGTGTTCAAGCAAGGCGTCTTCAGGCTGTCAGAAGAACGCCATATCGCAGCGGATGACTCGTACTGGGCATCGGTTAGTGGATGACCTCAGGCTTGATGTGCAGGTTCTCCCCACTGACCCCAAGCCTATCTAGTTCTGGGAGCTGCCCGAATCCACCGAAGATGTCTTTAGTCTCTTCTCACCTGCCGATATTCGACGGACTCGCGATAAAGCACTAGAAAACCTCGAAACCCTGATATTAGCCACGACGTCGCGATTATTTATTCTACGGCATCATCCTTCCTTCCCGGACCCCGAGTTCGCCCCGGAACGCGATGCGCTGAACTGCATCAGGGTCTTGACACGGGTCCTCCCTTATGTGTACGAAAAGGATAGCTTAGCTGCCTGGGAGGAGCGTTTCTTCTGGGGCAATAGAAAGAAGAGAACACGAAAAGCTGCCATAGCTAATGAGGTCCTTTTCGACGAGGCCAGGGACAAGTCCCAGTCCCCAGACGCTGAGGACGAGTTTGAGGATGCCAAGCCGCTGGCCGAGGAGCTGATCGACACACTTGTCGACCTTTTATTCTTCTCCAACCTGACCTTGCCGCCGCAGCCAAGTGGCCGATCTAAGGTCACCTATGCCATCTGGCAGAGCGGAGTGGGCTGCAACATGGCTGTAGCCACGACTAAGGAGTATGAAAGCAATAGGAGTGAGATCTTGCGCCTTCTCCTGACACTTGCTGGTCAGAGCATGTACATGGCGCCAGGTGTTCTTCCGCAGAGGGGTGTCCGGGCTCTGACCCATCTATGTACCTGTCCAGACAAGCAGGTGGTCTTGTCGGTGCTCTGCTCCCTCCTGAACACGGTGTGTGCTGCAAATCCAGGGTTCTTCTTTGACATTCAGGCTGACTATCTCCTAGGCCCTCAAATATAACCCGGCAACGTGGCGTGTGCCTTATAATACGTTAGTTTTCAAGGATTCCAAGCAAATACTGGTCACATACTCTCTCCAGTTTCTCCTGACCTTGCTGCTGTACCCAATACCGGAAAATCAAGGGGCAGGGGGTTCAAAAAACTACTATCGACATTTCTTGGGCCGAGTTCATCGCCCCCAGGATTTCCAATTCATTGTTGACGGGATGGCACGGATCCTCAGCCAGCCTCTGCAGGAGAAGTCTTCTTATCTTCCTGGCGCGCAAACATCCGGCAGCTTTGCCCCTGAAATCATCATGCTCTTCTGGGAGATCACGCAGTGCAACAAAAGGTTCCGCTCCTTCATCATCGATACAGGCCGTGTGCACGATTTTGTCGTTCTGGCTCTCTTCTACGCGCTGGAGTATAAGAACGAGGTCGCGAAGCATGGGACTGTCCGCATGTGTGCCTTCCTTCTACAAACTTTGAGTGTGGAAACAACCTTTGGCGTCAGCCTGAACAAGTCTTTCGAGGGGCAACACAGTCTTCCCCCCTCAATACGAATCAATGGATTCCATGGCTCCTACGCCGACTTTCTGATACAGTCAATCTACACCCTGATTACGACGAGCCAGGGCAAGCTCTCAGCCATATACCCGGCAATACTTGCAGTCATCAACAATATCGCCCCCCATGTTGAAGGTCTCAGCGCTGGTAGCAGTTCTCGGCTTATGCAGCTATTCTCCTCCATGTCATCGCCGTCATTCCTCCTCGCCAATGAAACAAACCATAATCTGTTGCACTCTCTTCTAGAGTCCATCAACTCCATCGTCGAAAACAAGTACAGACAGAATCCCGAGCTTATTCTCGCCATTGTGAGGCATAAGAAACGGATCGAAGCCCTTCGGACATTTACACTGGAAACTGGGCAAGAGGAGATGGAGCGGAGACATCGGATGAGGAAGGAGTCTGGTGTACTGGTAGACCCGCTGGACCCTGGGTCACTGCGGAGCTCGTCGGAAAGTATGCGGAGCGCCCCCAACGCGACGTCCCGGAACCCGGCCTTGGAGGAGGTACCAGAGGATGGTGCCTTTGCTATCGGCGACGATGAAGACGATGACAGTGATGATGACCACGACCCCACTCCTGCCCGCTCGACAGCTAGCGATAATCCATCACAAGAATCCTCAGCGCCTCCGGTAGAGGATGCAGTGCCGGTGCAGCTGAGGGGCATGTCCGAAAAGGCACGAGGAAAGATGCCGGCCAGCATCAAGTCGTTCTCGCGACAGAACAGCACTACAAGCCTCGGGGCATACTCGACCGCGGGTCAGTCGCAGAGTGGAGTATTTGAGCCGTCTACACACTGGATTGAGACGTGGCTGCCAGAGCTGCCTCTGCACACAATCCTCACCGTTATCCAGCAAGTATCGGCTGTCATCCCGCGGCGGGCGCTGGCCCAGGATCCTGCGGACCGCGACACCCTGCGCGGCATACAAGAGACGGAGTTGCTAGGCATTGAGCCCTCCCCGGTACGGGTTCACTCCTTCGAATGGTCGCCGCTTGCGCTGGGCTGGTATGAGTCTTTGCTGTGGGGTGTGATCTTTGCGAGCGAGATGCAGATCGCCAAGGGAAACATGGGTATCTGGAACGGTACGGCGATCAAGCTCTTCCGCGTCCAGGAAACAGCTGCCGCTGGTCCGACGTTGGCATCACCGCGAGGTGCTGTGGATGCGGTCGGCAGCAATATTGTATCTCGCATCGGCCAGATCAATCTGAGGGGCGCTCAGGGGGATACGCAGGGTGAGAGGCCCTCGAGTCCGGCACAGCAGAGTCGTTCCTGAGAGAGGGGAGACTACAGCGTACGCCCCCGAGGTTGTTGGTGTTGGGATGTGAGAGGATGAAGAGATGTGGAGATGATGATGTTTCAATGCGACCAAGCCAAGATTCCTTGGATTTAATTGGGGAGCTGACAATTACATAGAATTGGAAGATGGCCTTTCCATGAGGGAATGTGTCTGGCTCTGGATACTCCTGTTTGCCAGGCTGGCATATACTGACCTCTACAAGGAGCGGCGGGGCCGAAATACGTGGTTGTCTGAGGTGGTTTATGGTAACATGAAGCGAGGATCTCTTTAGCGACGTGATCAATACCAGGCGTACGCCAGCAATATGGCGTAATGTGTGAGCCTACTCCGTAGACGGGGAAGATCTAATATTACGCAGACCGTCTTTTTATTCAAACGGAGTCTTTGCTCCTTGGTGATCGGCTCTTGGATGCCGGAATTGGAATCCAGGTCCCAGTTGTCCCCAGCTCCCACCTCCGTACCTTTCGGGAGCTGGCGATGACAAGGACCAGGAGAAGAGGACGCTGGTCTTGGCGACCAATGGGGGCAACTGAGGGGGGCCATCGAGCAAATGCATCTGCCCTGATTTCTGCCGCAGGCCATCCAAGATGGAGGCTGCGCTGGCCCAGTTTGGCCCGTGAGCTGGCGCCACACCATTGCTGATGAATGGGGGATTCGCGTGCACCGCCACCTGGTTCGTCTGTGAAGCTGTCCTATGTGCAGGCAACCTGGGAGGCGTATCTGGAGGAGCAGAGGCTCACATGGAGAAGGCAGCCAGAAGATCCGGAGAATGGGTGAAGAAGCGGCCGTCTTGCCAAACCGGGACAATGGTGTTTCAGAAAATCAAGAGCTGGGCTCGGCTCCAGGTCGGAGCCAAGACAAGATGGCGCCTAGACCAGTGTGTTTCATGTGGGACGGACGCCACAGTAGTGCAGCGCTGGCGCCAGTTGCGAGCAACGGGCAAGTTTGTTGCAGGCTTTCAGGCTTGCAGGCTTCTCAGTTGCAGCTTGCAGCTTGCTTGCAGCTTGGATTCTTGCCGACCGAGACCCTGAAGCACGGGGGAAGAGGCACAGGGGACTTATGTCACCCTTGGACCCGGGCCCAGGCCTGACGTATGCCGTGTGCTTTCTTTTATTTTAATAGCGGCCTCTGGCGACTGGCGAGGTTGAAAGATTTTGTCGCCAGCGGTCGAGGGCGTTGCAAGTCGCAACTGTGGTCGACTGGAACGACTTACACGGGGCGGCCATCGAGCTACTACAATGGCCACACCGGCGCTCACGGCGGAGGCTGCGTTTAGCGATGAGGTCAAGCCCTACAAGATCCATGTACGCCCAACCCGAAGTGATGTGTCAGGTCAGGCTGCGGTGTGGCTGATGCCCTCATCTAGGTGTCGAGCAAATACCTGGAGCTCACCCGTCAGAAGCTCGAACTGACGAGGCTCCCTCATGAGAACTCAGAACCCAAGTCCAACGCTTGGTGGGAGCCTAAGCCTATTGTCGAGCCGCTCCTTGATTTCTGGTGGGTGTTTCATCGCAGCAATCGCATGTATCGAATCGCATAGAAGAGAGAACTGATGCTTCTGTTCAAGGCTCGAGCGATACTCATGGCGTGATGAGGAGAGCAGGCTGAATGCTACGGTTCCTCAGTTCCGGACCAGTTTCTTTGTGCCTGGAACTGAGTCAGCTGTTAGGCTGCATTTCATCCATGCGCGGTCGCCTCATGCCAACGCTGTTCCCTTGGTCTTCATACCCCCGTTCCCTTTTACAAACCTCTCCTTGATTCACCTCATCCCCTTGTTCACCGATCCAGAAGATGCCGGCTCGAACCAGCCTTTCCACCTGGTGATGCCATCATTGCCTGGCTTGGGATTCAGCGATGCCCTTCCGAACAACACACCGATGATCAAGGCGTCGGCGGAGATATGCGACGCCCTGATGAGCAGACTGGGGTACAAGCATTACGTCGCCACCAACCCAGGACCATCGGCAAATTCGCCATCACAGGTCGACTGGAAGCTGGCCAACTACCTGGCCCTGAATTTTCAGGACTCATGCCTGGGATTTCACTTTATAAGTCCTCCGCTAGGCGCTCCGACGATCCGGCGATCGCCACTGGAATGGGCAAAGTGGAGGGTTGTCGACTTATTCCAGTCTCCGGGGCTCGGTTACTCTCGAGAAGACTTGTCGGCGTTGAAAAGAGCATCGGTCTCCAAGAAGGACAGGCTCAGCCATGATCCACGCCCAGAGGAATTCGCCTTTGACGGGAACGGCTTTCGTGAGCCAAATACCTTGTCGTACGCCCTCTGCGACTCGCCGATAGGGCTTCTGCTTTTTGTCCTGATGATCCTCCGAGTCCTCGGCCCGGACAAAGAGCTGAACCCCCAGGAGCTCATAACATTAACAGAGCTAACGTGGCTGCCTGGACCAGAGGCCACAATGAGGCTATGGGCACATTGTGCGTCGGTATCGACTCGAGAGGAGAAGCCGTCGTCCCGAAAACCGCGAGTCGGCATCACCACTTTCACAGGAGAGGACGGGAATGGAAAGCAGGGAGATCCTAGTACGTCGCCCCGACCGGCCGCGCATTTCTACGCCTGCCCCAGCTGGGGTAAAGCAAGATACAACATTGTATCGACACAGAGGGTGGCAGGAAAACCCGGCTTGTTGGCATGGGAGAGGCCAGAAGTGATTGTGAACGGCACGAGGAGCCTGGCCAGGCGAATCCTGGCCGAGGATAAGAGGATACAGACGACGGGAACCCCAGGGACGGTGCTCCTGGAGCAAGTTGTTATCGGGGGCGACGAGCAGGCCCCTGCAGAAGCGTCAGGGAGAACGGCTCGGGAGATGGTGGATACCCCGTCTGAAGGCATTAATCGGCCAAAATTAGCAGCGGAGCGAATCCTTCAAGTGCCCGGGCAAGATCCAGGTGCGAAAAGAGAGTCGACAGCAGCGCAGCCGTTACTAATGGAGGAGAGGTCGGCGGGGCGGATGTCTGAGGATCCTGAGGAAATCGACGACTCGAGTCCCGATACCGTGGTTGCCATCGGAGCTAAAGAAACGCCGGATCATATCCGCGCGGATGCTGAGGGCAGGCTGAATCGAGATTACTTTGAGCGTTGATGTCGACTGGAATGTAGTCGCAAGCGTTGGGTGGTACATCTCGGTTCGCGCCCTTCCATCTCCTAGGGTATCTGGGGGGGAGGGTTGAACTACTAATGAAAAACGGGAGTTTTGCGTCTAAGTACACTCTCTGCATTTTAATACCAGCTGTTAATAAATTGCACTTTTGGCTTCCAGAGGGAAAAAGGGGATCGATCTGTGAGGTGAGGAGGATTGGGGGAAGTTTGGAGGAGGAATGTACAAGTAGAGCTGTTAGAGCTGTTAGGGGCTGGTGGTCCGTGCGCCTTGCGCTTTGGACCTCTGACCTCCAGCTCCATCACTGTTGGCGCCAGGTGGGCTGTCCACTGGTCTGCTGTGTGCTGTCTCTAGGTAGTATTGAGTACTGTGCCGCCCTGGGATCAACCTCCAAGCTGCTTCAACCTCCCATTGCCATCGATCGATTGACGCGAACCGAAACCAACTGAGCGCGCGCGCACGCCGAGAACTGTACGAAGGGACTTCTCCCACCCGGGTCTGGCGACGATGCCTGCGCGAGTCTCTGGCATCTCCTGACACTCAGCCACCCTTGCGTCCAAGCTCCCATCATGTCGAACCGCCACGGCGCCTCGTCCCGCAATGGCAACGGCTACTACGGAGGCCTTGGGAGGCCCGGCGAAGACTACGATCCATACGGCGACGGCTACGACAGCAGCGGATATGCCGCGCCCCAGGCTCCCCAGCAGGTCCCTCAGCAGGTCCCCCAACAAGTCCCCCAGCAGAGCCCCCAGCAGAGCCGGAGGGCTCCCGGTCCTCCTCCGCCCGCCCTTCATAATGTGCCGTCGCGGTCGCGCATGAGATCCGAAACCAACGCCGAGAGACAGATCACACAGGTGCTCGAGCATATCAAGGCGGAATGGCCGTCCATGTACGAAAGCGACTGCGTCCCGGTCCAGCTAGCCCTCCAGCTGCTCGACAACAGCTCCGTCGGCCGCGCCCACGACTATCGCAGGTTCCAGAAGACTCACATGTACCTACAGGACTCGCTCAAGGGAATTGTCCACGAGCACCATCAGGGCTTCAACAGCTCCATTGGTACTTTCCACAAGATCCAGAGCAGTATCCATACGTCTCAGAAGAGGGTTCGCGCCCTCAGAGAGTCTCTGGCCAGCTCCAAGACTAACCTCTGCACCACCGATCCTGAACTCAAGAAGCTGTCCAAGGCCTCCCAGGGCTACGACGAGCTTCTACAGACTCTCAACGAGCTGGACGATTTGCGCGCCGTTCCGGACCAGCTGGAAGCACGGATATCTGAGAAGCGATTCCTGACCGCCGTCGAGGTGCTGCTCAACGCCCTGCGGAAGCTCAGAAAGCCTGAGCTGGATAATATTGGAGCCTTGAGCGATCTGCGAAGCTATCTTTCGAATCAGGAGACCACCTTGATGGATGTACTGGTGGAGGAATTACATGAGCACCTGTACCTCAAATCTCCCTACTGTCAGGAGCGATGGCAGAGCCTCGCCAAGATGCAGGGGTCTCCCAACGAGGGCTACGGAGATGGCAACGCCATCTCCCCCTTCCATAATGTTCTAGAGACTGTCGACATAGACAAGGCTGTTACAGAGGACCCGATGAAGAATCCAGAAGCCGACACATTCTATTATATCAGCTTACTGGTCGAGTCCCTGAACAAGCTGGGAAGATTACAAAATGCCGTCGAGACACTCAAGCAAAGGCTCCCTGTTGAGCTGTTTGGCATCGTCAATGAGACCATCAACGAAGTCGACCAGCGTCATCCGAGCTCTCTTCGAGGAGGAACCGCAAAGAGCAGTGATCTCCACGTTTACGACACACGGCAGACGCAGATGCGTGCCGACGTCATTTACGATCTCCTACGGACGCTGTACGGCAAGTTCGAAGCTATTGGTGAAGGACACCGCGTGTTCCATGAGTCGATAAAGGCTCTCATCCGTCGCGAGGGAGCCGGCAATAACAGTGCCCTTCTCGGCAGCTTCAAAGAGCTTTGGAATCTTTACCAGAATGAGATACGCTCTCTGCTCCACAACTACGTTACCACGGATGCCGATGTGTACCAGTTTGACTCGCCCACACCGGGAGCGTCGTTGAATGGGAGGAAGGATGCGTCACGAGAGCACCTCTTCAAATTCAGTGAGCTCGACTCCAAGTCGCCCGATATGGTTGCCGAATACGATGCGTTGGAAGGAATCATCCAGGCAACAGTCCCTGGCCTTACGAGTAACTCGCGGAAAACTGGCACGGATGTTCGAAGGAACCGACTCGCGGTGGACGAGGGAAGCTCGAGAAGAGGCGGTGGCTCGGGTCTGGGCGGCGGGCAACAGCACACAGGATCATATAAATCGCTGGTCGAGCCCAGTGTCTTTAACATGAGCCTGCTGCTCCCGCCTACACTAGTGTTTTTGCAGAGGCTCAAGGGCATCGTCCCACCAGGCTCTGATCTAGCCACCAGCACGCTCACCACGTTCCTAGATAACTTCCTGGTCAATGTGTTCCACCCACAGCTAGACGAAACGCTGACCAAGCTGAGCGATGCCGTCTTCGGCGAAGCAAACGCCTTCTCCCAAGACCCCCAGTGGAGCCAACTTGCACGACGCCCCGTCTTCAAGGGTACTACCGCCTTCTTTGAGGTAGTGACGGCATTTTGCCGCATGCTTGACACTATTCCACCTGACCAAGCTCTTAGCTCTTTGATTGTGACCCAGATGATGCGATACTATGATCGTTGCTTCAGCTGGTTCAAGTCATTGGTTACCAAGACGCAGGAGCAGACATCGGACAGCAGCAACCTGCGGGCGTCTGCTCGATTTGCCGTGGACCCTGGTGAAATTCACGAGACTATGCAGAAGATGTGGAACGCCGAATCCTGGGATAAAGACCTTGCGGAGATGGAGATCCATCTTTTGATTGAGCAGACCAACGAGTCAAGGCTGCAGATGAACGACATTATTCAGGACCGTGACACCATCTCATCACTGTGCCTCCTCTACACTAGCATGAAGTGGCTGGCTGGCAAGATTTCCAGCCTAAGGCACATCACTGTGCACGAAACGGACTCTTCAAGGCACAATCTCCCGCGCGAGGCTAACCGGCGATGGACTTTGACGAATGACGCCAGCCGAGCAACGGATGAGCAGAATTCCGTTTACCTTCCCCTGACCACTGAGACGGTCCAGTGAGTAGCAAACATGGCAAAGGCGTGACAGAACGATCGATGACTAACATCGCGGCAGGGCCTTCGACAGCATTGTGTCGTCCTTCGAGGAGCTGGCGGGCACAGCTTTGTTGACACTGCACATGGAGATTCGCTGCCGAATCGTCCATTCCCTGCGCATAGCATTATCGCCAGACGTGGCGCCCTACCTGCTGGACCAGGAGGTTACCGAGCCGGACCCGCATATCCTGAGCCTCAACTCGGAGCTGGTGTTCTTTGACGAGACCATTGCCCGCTATCTGCGGGAGAGAGAGACGGGGTTCATCAGGACCGGACTGGGCCTGCTGATCAACTACTACCTAGTCAGGAACGCCTGGATGGCGTCGCCCATGAACTCGAATGGCTCCGGCCGCATGCAGCTCAACATTCTGGTCCTCCAGCAGAACCTGAAGAACATCGAAGAAGGGGTGAACCTGGCCCGCGCCTCTAACTACTACTCCCTCTTCGACAAGGGCGCCGACGAGATCATCGCCATGGCGGCGGCGAACAAGGAGAGGCAGCAGGCGGGAGGCGACCCCGACGACCTGGACAACTTCTCGTACGGCGAGATGAAGGCGCTGATTGAGCTGTGCTACAGCGAGCAGCTGGCTAACCCGGAAAGGGGCATCGCGTCGGCGGCGCGGAGAGCGATGGATGAGAAGCTGCAGGCGCTGAGCGAGCAGATCTGGCATGATTGAGGAAAGGGGGGGTTTGACATTGTGATGATATTGGCGCCGACTTAGATGATTGAAGGTATGGAGTTACATGTTTAGTTTAGTTCACAGCGCTAGTGGTTGTTGTTGGTCATCCTAGAGTTCCGTGCCTGGAGTTCCATGGCTCTAGTAGTATTACCTTGGCCTGGATCAGAGAGTTTATACACTGCGGGATGGCCAGTGGGAAAGGGAACAATGATTCAATGATACCACTGGCTCTGCTATTCAAGTCGGAAATTCAGACGCGATGTACATTGCAACTCCAGTCTCTGATTATGAGTACGCCACAGATTCGACACGATTGCCATGACGTACCTGCACCTCATCCTCAACCCAAGGCCAACTTGGCAAAACGAAGATATAATACGTCTTACTCTAATCGAATCTCTAGCAGGCGAGTTCCGGATCGTAAGAAGTTGGATGCGCAGAACCCGGGCGGAAAGCGGGATCCGGAGGCCGGGAAACGGAAGCGGGCCGTGCTGGGCGCCCACAAAAGCGGGCTCCGGTCTGCCCACATTAGCTTGCATCACTGACTCACCGTCACTCACCTGCCCACCCCTAGCCTCTCGAATCTTTGGAGATGGGGGATCTGGGGCCTTCGCAGGGCATATAAGTGTACTTCGAGCGCAGCTGTAGAGTAATAGTCGCCGTTCCACCAAGCTCCTTTCTTCCAACCCATCTCCATCTCCCCTCTTCTACTCATCGCCTCTCCTCTTCATCACCGCTACCATGACCTCGCGCAGCCCCGTGGCCAAGCATGAGCCCATCCTCGTTGTTGGGGCAGGCGTCTTTGGCCTTTCGCTAGCCCTGGAGCTCAAGAAGCGTGGCTACCAGAATGTCACTGCCCTCGACCGGTACATGCCCCCCGTGGTGGACGGCAGCAGCGTCGACATCTCGCGGGTGATTCGTGTCGACTACGGCGACCAGCTGTATGGCAGCATGGCTCGCGAGGCCCACAAGGGCTGGAGCACCGAGTATAAAGACCATTACCACTCGACGGGGTTCGTCATGCTATCCAACAAGGAGGGCAACCCGTACATGGAGAAGATCCTGAAGGTGTCCGAGGCACTGGGGCAGCGCCTGGATGAGTACGCCGATGCCTCCCAGATCCTGGACCGGTTCCCCTGCGTGCAGGCCAACCTCGAGGGGTTGAAAGCCTGCATCAATAACCAGGGAGGATGGGCGGATGCCGCGGCGAGCATCCACCAGCTTGCCAGACAATGCAGCCACGCAGGTGTCAGCTTCATCACAGGTCCCCGTGGCCTGGTCCGCTCTCTGCGGTACCAGGGGAGGCGCGTGGTCGGAGTCAACGTAGCCCAGGGAGAGCCCATCCTGGCTTCGCAAGTCATTCTCTGCACAGGCGCCTGGTCCAACCGCCTGCTGCCGCTCAGCCACGCCAGCACCGCCTCCGGGCAGCCCGTGGGGTTCATCCAGCTGGCCGAGGAGGAGGCAGAGGCGCTGCGAGGCATGCCCGTCATGATCAACCTCAGCACGGGCGTCTTCTGCTTCCCGCCCACGCCGCACAGCAACATCCTCAAGGTGGCCCGCCACGGGTACGGCTTCGCGACCGAGGTGGCGGTGGACGAGGGCGACGGGGCCCGTCGGCGGACAGTCTCGTCGCCGAAACGGGATACGGACAATGCCAGCGCGTCGTACCTCCCGGACGACGCCGACCAGGCCCTCCGGGACGGCCTGCGCCAGCTCGTCCCCAAGTTCGCCGACCGCCCCTGGATGAACCGTCGGCTGTGCTGGTACTCTGACACGCCAGAGGGCGACTTTGTAGTGGACTACCACCCTCAGGTAGACGGGCTCTTCGTCGCCTTTGGAGGCGCAGGACAGTAAGTTGGAAATATGGCCCTCTACTCGTACCGAAGATGGGGAGCAGCTAATCTCACGGCATGACTACACTAGCGCATTCAAATTCTTGTCCGTCCTGGGGCGATATACAGCTGATTGCTTCGAGGGCACGGCTCCAGCTGACATTCGTCGCAAGTGGAGGCTGAGGGAGGAAGGGGGGGAGATGTCCAAGGACGGGGACGGTAGTCGAGGAGGGCCGCCACTGAGGATTTTAAGCCCATCGGAGCAAGCTAAGCTCTAGAGCTTGGCTGCCGTAACTGAGGTTAGGAGATATTGTCCAATGCCAGATGCCGTGGCAATCGACGGCCAAATGGAATACCTGGGCCGGTCTGCTCTATATGGCCAAGGCAAGAGGCGGGCATTGCAAGGGCTTCTGATGATGCAGCCTTGGCAATACTGGTATGGAAGTTCAAGTGTTAAGCTTTCGTCATCACGGCGGGGGATTTGAAGCACAATGGAACACCGCATAGGTAATACTAGGTAAATGAAACCGGAGGCCCTTGCAAGACGTCATGTCTGGATGATGTTTGATTGTTTTCAGCAGTGCCCAGTATTTGTGGCAAATTCGTGTGTGTTAGTTGATAGTTTGATGACGGAACGGACGATAACTTTATCCATGGCGATCTGGTGCCGTGCTTTGATGGTGGTTGCGCTTGGGTGTTTCTCAAGGTCAACTTTAAATCCAGGGCAAAACATTATACTCGTACGTATCAGTAGGAGGCTGTAATATCCGCGGTAATACCCCAGGTTCCAGGTTCTTAGCGGTGCCTGACTCGAGGCATATGGTTCCTGGATCCTCTGGCGACTTACCACTCGTAGCGCGCAACTACTAGCCATTTTAAGGTCTGAGATACGAGCACTCGGCAAAGCCCGAAATGGCGGATCCTTGGCAGGACCATCGCTGGAAATAGACTGATGTACTCCGTACCGGTAATACGTACCGCCCGTCTTGGCCAGGTACGACGTTGCCACAATACCAGTCTGACAGTACCTGGATAAGTAGGTAGCATGTTTGCAAGGGGAAATGGCAGACGTGAGGACTTGGTGAAGGCAGGAGAATGGCACATGACAGCATTGCAACGATGCAGACAACGAATGGCACGCGGAGGGATCGGGGTCGAGTGGCGAAGTGGGCGGGAGCTCCAGCAGAGCCCCTAAAAGAAGCTGAGGCGAGACCCAACTGTGAGGGCGCATGCTGGAGCAGCCAGTCATAGGGCGCCATCAGTGGGGGGGATACGGGGGGGAGCAACCTCCAAACCTGTAGTGTGGATGGCCTGTTTGGCTGCTAACGGAAAGGGGCCCCTGAGCGCAGTCACTGGACTCACTGCTGTGCGCCGGCGCAGTTGGTCATCCACCGCGGGTACGAGTGCAGTGGGCCAGGCTGCCAGCAGGCTCCTGCCTTGAGTTGGCCAGCGGGCAATTTCCAAGCTTGGAGCTTGGAGGTTGGCCGGAGACTCGGTGTTCCTCCTCATCTCGGGCTCTTAATCACGTCGATGCCAGCGCCTGCCGTCCACCAACACCACCACCGCCACCGACGCTTCTCTTTCCATCCAACTCACACTCGCTCTCTCCCACGATCGCCGTTGTCAAATCGTGCATCCTGCCTTATTCCTCGGTTGCATATACCCGTGGCTGTTCGCTCTCCCAGTTCAGTCCAGCACGATTGTCAATTTCCTTTTCCCTCCGTCGCGCATTGTCCATCGCTTTAATCATCCGGCAGAGTCCCTGCATCTGCCGTTCCCCTTCGTCCTGCTTCTCAGGGGGGAAGGAATCGTGCCAAGGACCCGCCTTGCTGTCATCGACTCTGGCCAAAAAAAATTCCACATTCTGCACCAACGAACACCGTCAACAATCAGCCCCTCAACCGCGTTTCGTCGCTAGCTCTGCAGGTTCGCGAAGCACCGGTCACAGCTTAGTGAGAAGCTACGCCGTCTGCCATCGCTAGACCATCTTCGCCAGTCAAAGCGCCTGTCAACGGGCGCAACCACCCCGAAGACACGGTACCTGCACCCGATATCCGAGCCCCATTTCCGCGCTTTTTTTTGGCAGGGGTCCCGGGGTCTGTTTGGGTCTCTTCCAAGTCCCTGAACCTAATCCTGCCTGAGAACTCGAGCTTATTCTCTGGCCTTTCCTCACCTCCATCCTTCACCATCCCGAATCTGCCACCTGACATCGTCGAACAACCCGCGTTGAGACAGCGCACAGTTGCTCTTAGCCAGCTGGCCCGGGGTTCCACGACTGGGGGAGCCACGAGCTAATTGTCTTTGTCACCGGTTCATTGGCCCAGAGCCAATTCCCACGCCATCATGGCTAACTCGTGAGTTTATCTGTCCCGTGGCTGAGCCTTAATTGGATTAAAGTCGCGGTCGCTAACCGCGCGGTCAAGATTTGGCTCTGCCTTCCGCTCATTCTGGCATACTATGACCAGTTATGACCGCCGTAAGCCTACCACCCTTATCTATTTTGGCCTCCCGTTCCTTGCTAACGCCATGGAGCGCCTTCTTTGGGGCCGTCATGATCGCCAACAGCCCCGGCACCGTCGTCGACCTCGCCAACCCCGACTACCTCGCCTTCACCCTCTCCA
>JAEMHR010000109.1:0-94093 GCA_016490725.1 Amphichorda felina
CCCCCCCCCCCCCCCCCGGCCCCCGTCCAGAAAAGTAACGAGTTCATTAAGTGCAGTGAGTGTCAGAAATTACAATAAGAATACTGGAAACATAGAAGCGCTGCAGGGGTATAATGTACAGCGTGCAGTCATCGCTAGTGAAAAGGCCAGGTGCCATTACGCCGAGTACCCGGCGGACTCGAGACTGTCGGTAGAGTCAAACGACCGCCGAGCCTTGACGTACTTGGGCCAGGTGTTGGTCAGGACGAGGTACTTGATGCTCATCTCAGCGTCATCGAAGATGGTCTCGCCAAACTCCTCGGGGATCTCGCCCCAGTACCGGATATTCTCCATGACCGTCTGTTCTGACCTGGGAGTGTCGGGGGGCACAATGGCCGTCTGCGAAGCACTCTGGGGGCCGGCGCGCCAGTCGGCTGTCTCAAAGGGAGTGGCAGGGTCAGGTGAGCGCTCGTCGCCGTACAGGATCCGGGCCGCATTCTCAAAAACGCCAGCCAGCTTCTTGAAGTCGGTCGAGGACAGGTTGACCTGGAACTCGGCGCCGCGGGAGCTGATGAAGTCGATGTAGATGCGCAGACCCTCCTCGAAGCTGGCGCGAACGTCCACCTGGCTGGTGGGGCTCAGGAGTCCGCCGGACTTCTCCTCAATGACAGACATGTTCCGCTCGAAGCCCTTGCCGGCGTAGAACTTGAGCTTCCACTCGGCGACGCGGCGGAGGAAAGCAATGTTCTCGCCGGAGAAATCCCTGAGCGCGGAGAACTGCTGGAGGGGCTCGGGGTTCTTGACCAGGGTGTGCTCGAGGGCGTCCATGGTCAGGACAGAGTTGTTGGACGAGCTGGAGACGGAACCAGCCTTTGACTTGCGAGCCTTCTTCCACGATACGTAAGTGCTGCCAGTCTCGATAGAGCCTCCGTTGGCACCAGCGCCGCCCCTGTTACGGGCCTCCCACCGAGCGATGGATTCGAGAGTCTCCTGGCGGAGGGACTGGTGCTTGAGCACCTCCCAGACAGGAAGGAAAATGGTGAATATCTCGAGCAGCATGATGGAGATAGCAATCCACTGAGGGGGGATAAAGTATTGGTTGACGGTGGCCATGGCAGGGACGTAGAGGCCAACGAGCCACATGGGGGTGGCGTGGAGGCTACACACGGTCAGTTATATTTCATCCTGTCTGATACAATCGACTTACCCAGCAAGGCAGCAACCAATGGTCTGGACCCTCCAGCCAAGGGTATCATGGAGGCCACGAGCACGCCACAGGATGTAGGGAGCAACAATCCAAGCCCAGAAGCACTGCCAGAACACGGACGGCCACCACTCCCAGCCCTTGCTGGCAGCTGCCTTCTTCTCGGCCTCGGTGCCGTGGACCTCAGTTCCAGGAATGCCGAACTCGGGGTGGAACTTGCGAGACACAACGAACATAAATAGGGTCAGGAAAAGCTGCGGACTAGATGTTAGACACAGGAGTTCTCTCTAGACGCTCGAACTGCGGGAGACTTACCTGAAAGGCCATTCCACCGCACACAACAGCCAGCATCTTGGTTGTGTAGTCAAGCGTACGGTACTTGTCCACCAGGGTCTTCTTCTTGGCGTTGGGGCGACGGTGAGAGTCGAAACGATCGGTGCCGACGAACCGCTTCTGCATCTCGGCGACGTATAGGAATCGGGAGTTGGAGGCCTGGAACAGAGCAATGCCAAAGGGCAACCAAATACCCATGATCCAAAACTCGATGCTCGCCGACATGTAATTGCCGTAGAGGTAGCCGAACTGCACGGCCAACCAGTAGAGATGGAGGAGAATAACGGCACCAAACGACAGCGGCAGACCACGGATTCGGAGGATCGGCATTTCACGTCTCTTGTAGAGGAAACACATGCCACCAACGAGGAACAGAGTCCAGATGACGGCAAAGCAGCAGTAGAAGATACCCAGGCCGTCGATCCCCGGGCCGGACGAGTCGTCCGCCCTGACCTCGAGACTTCCACCCATGATTGTCGATTTCCCTGGTGTAGAGTGAGCTCGAGATTAGAACAAGTGTGTGCTTGCTAAGAGATGAGAACGGGAGCAAGAGAGCGGGTGAAGAAAAAGAGAGGTAAGGAGCGTATTGAAGGCCTGGAGTGACAGACGAGGTGAAGGGAACCAGGGGTCTGGGAATGGTGCAGCTGGATACCTTATATCACAGCATGCCACGCTTTATCAGAGACAATGCATGTACGTATAGAGAGTCCCACTTAGTTCCAGTCAAACGTCGTGGTTCCTTGGGGGAGACAGGGGAGAGGAGGACTCAGGCCGATTACTGACAAGCAGATGAGCTGTGAGAGGTCGGGGTTTCTGGGGGGCTGATCGCGGGTTAGAGCCTTGCAGGCTCTGGACCATTGGAGGCTGGACTCATGGAGCCAAGGTTATCATGCTTCCAGGGGTGTGACGGCTGAGTGGGTGATTCTGAGTCTGTGGGTGAGTACATGTCCATCATCCATGTCGATCTCCATGCGCCAGTCTAGCAGACCTTGCCTCCTTGGTCAATGGTCAAAGACACCCCAGCTCGGAGTGGAAACGGGCAAACCAGTGGCTTGCAGAGCCTGTGAGCCGATGATGAAACCGTTGCCATGTGTGAGTACTCGTGCTAGCTGTATTCTAGCCGGCCTCTGAGAGCCGGCTGGAGATACATACGAGTGCATATTGTGCCTCGTCCTCGTTGGTAGCAGGGCCGCGCTGTCATCTGAATGGCCCATCTACCACGCATGCATTACCAGTCTCGTTGCTTGTCACGCCCGCTGCCTCGTCCTGTCCAGTGACTGTTCCATACTCGCATTGGCAGCCAGTCTGTGAAAATTCATTGCTGAGCCGTTCCGCCGTCACATCCCACCAGCACTAACGGACGAGCTTCGCCTCATCACCCGCCAGCGTCACATAGTCACGGGCTCGATCGCTGAAAGGGCCTATACAGGCTGATCACAGGCCTAAGTAGGTAGATTCTTCCCAAGACCCCGTAGTCCAGCGCTTGCTCCCTTGGAAGCTCGAGTCAAGAGTCCTGTGGTAGACTGCTCACTGCCGTACTCATGTAAGACAGTCCAACGGGCCCATATGGCCTACGTATGGGGACAGCCGACATAAGCGGGACGAGCAAAAGCAAAAGACGGCCCTTCCGTTCCCCGTAGTGACATGGTACGTTTCGCACCCAGGCATCGTCGTATCCAGCCAAAAGAACGAGCATTGTATTCTGTAGCGCACTTCTCTAGCTTGCCTCCCCGCGGCCGTGATCTTTCCTCTGGCTCCCTCATCTTAGAATTTTCGTGTATGCCCTTTTCTCCAAATTGCGTTATGCAACTTGCAGGCTTGCGATGGGTCCTCTTGAGGACAAAGTCCACAGCAATCACCCTGCTGCCCTACATAAGTGGATCGTCCAATAGCCGTGGCCTGAAGCAAGGGCCCCCAGCCCGATCTGGCCCTCCTCTTGGCCAAGGCAACGAAGGCCCCGGGAGCCATCTTCGGTGATTGCTCAGATCATCACATACAGCAGAGCGATCAGGTTGCCAGGAGGGAGGGAGGGATTTGATCACTCAGCTTTCAACTGCTGACTCCCGAGTACAGGGGCGAAGGATGGGGGCAGCAGGGACCCCAATGCATCTCATGATCTCCCAAATGCATCATCGCCTGCCCCATGGTAATACAGCTCGCGGCGTCGACGAAAGTAGCGTCACCGTCAAAGGGCCCAGCCTGGGGCCCTGGAAGACCTGGAGCCTGGGTCCTCGCAAACGCATCCCAGCGTAGTATCCGTAGATCACGGGCAGTGAGAATTCCGTGACCGAAGGTCACCGGTGGCTGTCCAGATCGGCGTCGGCGACTCGGCGGGATAGAAACTGGGGTAAGTAGGACCGTGACGCGTTGCCAAGCTACCGCTAATAGCAGAAATGCCCTTCTCCTCCATCAGCTGTCGGCGATGGTGAAATCACCACAGCCCCCTCGCCTCCCAAGTCTGGTACATCCCTCATTACGGTACTCGTACTGAGAGTGTCTCACACAAGTGGGCGGCCTGAGCACGCCCAGAGGCAGTCGCCGACAATATCCAGCCACGGGGTCCAACCCGGAGAGCAAAAGAAAAAAAAGAAGAAGAAGAAGAAGAAGAAGGAGAACGAGCCGCGACCGTTGCGTTTCGACAACCCGAGCTGCATGAGTGTTCTTCTGCAAAACGGCTTTACTAGAGCTAGCTCGAGGGAGCATTAGACGTATCACAAGTAGACGAATGCAGAGCACCATGCACAACTCTGTTGGGCGCTGCTGTCGTCCAGTAATACGAGAATACTGTGGGCGGGAGCTTCCGGATACCCCTGTCTGGCTGAGGCGTTCATGGCCTGCCCCATTCCGGAATCGACCTGTCGATCCTCATCCGCATCCCTGCCTGTTCAGCAGAGTCTTGGGACGGCGTCCCGGTCAGTGCGGTGGCGCGCGGGGCGCCCAGGAGCCGATGCTTTTCGGACCAGAAGTTCACAAGTTCAGACCCATCTGGTCAGGGCTGGTGGCTAAGGGCTGCCTGGCATGGCAGCCTTCGTGGGCTTCGGCAGAAAAGCATCTTGGCAGCCCGGCAGTCGCCATTGACAAGTGACAAGTGACGAGCGGCCAGCCTCTTTTGGGCAGTCTCCAGTCTCCATGAGTACTAAGAGCATGTATGGGGTATCAGGTAGGTAGGTAGGTCCTCGCCATCGCGGACGAAGATGAAGCGAAGCAGTCGACTTCCTCACAAGCTTTCAACTTCACAACGCCGGATCCCAGAGGCCCAGAGCTATCTGGGCCCTGTTGGTCGCAGCCTGTACGGAGTACGAATGAAGCATTCATTGCCAGGCGAGAGAGATAGCTGGCCCTTGTCCTGTGTGATCCACCACATGGATTGCTCGCGTGGCTTGCCACAGGGCACTCGCACGGACAGTGACAAGTGACGACTCGCTAAGCTGATCCAGCAATCAGGTCATCAGATGCCCGAGGACCAAGAGAGTGATGCCCCAGAGCCAAGGGAATGATGGCCCAGAACCAAGGGAGCGGCGCCCGAGTCCAAGCTGCCAATGCAACACCATGCATACAAGCAGGAGCAAAGCGGCCGTCCCCTTCTTCGGTTTGCTTTTGCCGATTCTTGGCGCATTGAGGGTTCAAATGAGCGGCGGGCGCGCGTGTGATTTTCGAACACGCCAAACAGCTTCACGATCAGGGCCTGCCCCCACCATTTGTCCATCACAATGAGAAGTGACGGTCGGTCTAAGGCTCCGAAATTCCCTCGCCACGATCCGTCGGTGCCCATGACCCCCTCGACATCGATAACCACCCCAGTCTGCCCAGTCTTGGTTGGCTGGCAACCCTTCGCCAGTGTCTCCCTCGATCCATGAAGTAGCAGCAAGCATTTGAGGTGGAAAAATTCACTCTGGAGAGTATGCCACTCGCGCCATTAGTATTGGGCCCATAGTGGAGGGTTGTGTGCTTTTTGTTGTTGTCTTTTTTTGCTTTGTCGCTTAGCCACAGACGCATTGTGGCGAACAAGTGTGAGAAGTGAGCTCTGCTAGCCCCCTCTTCTCCCATCTCTCAGCTTCCAGCGTCTATTTCTCGTCAAAAGTCAAAGATGCAGGCCCTTGTCTTGGGCGAGACGCTGATTCAAACTATCGAAAAAGCGAAGCGCAAATCAGCGTTTCCTGTCACCTTTTCAGACCTCCCCGACCAAGGCCAGGCCGACGCTTTCCTTGATATTCGCATGCAGGGGTGAAGTGCCAAAAGCAACTTCTCAGACATTGACTCGACCTCGACCTTTGAAGGACCCGTCACAGCCATGATGTCCAGCAGCCATCAAGTCGACCATCAAACGAGTTCCCATGACGGCCGCATCAACAGGCCAGTCCAGACCTTCATGTTGCACGCGGGAGTCGAGGACAATCATGGAGCTTCATCCCTAGTCATATGGAGTTGCTCAATTCGCAAATAGGGAAAGGAACCGCTTCGCCAGTACGAAGTTGCAAACTCAAACTCGTACTTCATACCTACCCCGAGGTAGGGCACGGTTGGGGACCAGCCGAACCACGATGTTGACCCCTCGACCCATGAGTCCACGAGTTTTAACGGTTTCAACTTGAGACTTGAATTGTCAAAACCTTCATGGATTACCCTTACCGCCTATTGTATGGATATGACCCATCGTCCCCGTGGGAATCATGGCCAACAAGCAAGTTGCAACGGCTGCTATGGCCCCCAAATGCCCACACCACTGACAACGGGTTGGGCCGTTGGGAGAGGGTGAGACACCGCATGGCAAAAGTCCAAGAATTTGCTTCTGTTACCCGTATTAGCACAACGGCATCCATAGTTGCCGTCAGCAGCTCGTCACGAAGTGGCGTATGGGCCAATACCTAGACCGAGCTGGACAGCAGGTTACTTGCCAATGACCAAGATCCCGTCAAGACTGCATGTTGTGTTGTTGCTTTGCCGGATTCTCTTACCGCGATACAACCGTCCACGACTCACTTGTTGAAGCTCAAGGGGTACTAAGCAAGGTAGCACTGCATGCTATGAGAGGAAGAAGACAAGGGGGCGGTTTGGTGTGAGGCAAGTATCGCTTGGGCATCCGTGTTCGTACGAGTGGGAGAAAAGCTATGCGGTGTGTGTAGGAGGTGCCGGCTCTACTACTAAGGTAATACGACTAATCGCTTGTTTCCCTGACTCTTGAGGTACGATACAAACTCTCTTTTCGTTGGCGTAAATACTTACGTACTTGGGTTGTCGAGTGACAGGCCAATTGACCTAGGAACACTGGTAGTACTAGCTGCATGTTATGTTGTAGACAGAACTGATCGCATCACGGACTTGAGGGACTCCTATAGTGCCTAGAATCTGGACACCTATCATAGGAAATTAAAGTAAGAATAATCTTATCCAGCTGTTTAAGGTGATTTCTTGAACCAATGAGGGTGCTGGTCGCGGCTTTCCGATCTTTCAAGTTGATGCACTATGGCAGGCGCTATAGGGTAATTAAGGAAGGGAGGTCGTGCATCGTACCTGCAGCTGGTGGCTGTAACCGGGCTGGCAACCATGCATGATCCGGAGCTTCGAAGCACGTGACCGTAATGGAAATGAGCTGCGATAGCTGCGATACCTGACCAAGCTCCCAGCTTCGCTAGGAATCTAGCATTGAGGGACTGCGCTGGCCCTTCTTGCGCCCAGAAGCTTACCAATTCGCACATTTCTGTGGTCGCAATCCTATGCGACAGCCATTCTCTAGTTTTATACCCTATTGCTCACTGACTGATCCCACGCGATCCCACCATGCCTCAGGAAATCGAGGACAATGTTCCGGAGGAGTCGCCTGCCAACCCCGGAGCCGACGTCGAGATGGCTGAGGGCGGCGCCGAGGGTGCTGAGGGTACCGAAAATGCCGAGGGCGAGACAAATCCCGAGGGCAGCGAGATGCCCGCTACCGAGGAGGAGCCTGCGAACGCGAGAACGACGTTTCTGAGCTACCTCACAAGCCCCATCATCAGCCTCTCAATTGGGCCACCAGATGCGCCCACCCTCCTAAATGCGCATCAGGGTCTGCTGTCGAAGAGCCCATACTTTGCCGAAGTGTGCCAGAGGTTCGTCGACGACGGCAGCGTGAGTGCTTCATATTACTGGTAGCTCTAGATTGTGGCTAGGACGCGCGACTGACAGCAAGCAAAACAGCCCCGCCAAATCGACCTCCCCGACGAGAACACCGACGCCGTCGGATCCTTCCTCGAGTTCCTCTACACGGGCGAGTACTTCCCGCGGAAGCTCCCCGGCCAGCGCGTCCTCGAGAACGACCCGACGGCCCCCAGCGTCGACGACACAGGCGACCAGCTCCTCAAGCACGCGCGCGTCTACACGCTGGCCGAGAAGTTCGGCATCTCGGACCTCAAGCGCCTGGCCAGCTCCAAGATCCACTGCGTCAACTCGACGGCCCGCGGCGAGATTGCCTACACGCGCTACGTCTACGCCTACACCAGCCAGGACGACACCAAGGTGCGCGCGCCGATTGCCAGCTTCTGGGCCACGCGGTCGCACACCCTGCGCTCCGAGGTCGAGGACGAGTTCAAGAAGCTGTGCTTGGAGTACCCCCAGTTCGGATACGACGTTCTCAGTAAGTTGCCCTGCCCTCTAGTGGTGTGGTATTGCTTGCTAACCGTGCCTAGCTCGGGTACTGGACGATAAGCTTAAGCGGGAGCGAAACGAGAAGATGCACCCTGCCACGGGCAGCGGGCGCAAGCGTGCGCGTCACAGCAGTGGTGCTACGTGAGAGGATGACATCTCATCTGCACGGACGATCACTACGGTTCCCCCGGCAGCTTGGTATGGTCTCATGAAGGTTGTGGCTGCCCAGCCGATGAGTCTCTGCCTTATAAAGGGGCTCAATACTTGTTATATCACGCTTGTACTACCCCCTCGCAAAAGCCGTGTAAGGCGTCGTCACTTTGTCCTATTACTACTCTTGGTTTGGGATGTCGAAGGCCGCCACGGTTAGCCGTTTTGCTACACGGTAGTCCTGGTTCAAAGGAACACGCTGAGTGCGAGGGAATACCCTATCTACGAAGCTGGAATTCCATGGCGCAGATTCAAGGATCATACACGAGTGCCTTCAGGACAATTGGCACGACGACTGCGGCGACATAGTTCGTGGCACCTAGGTTGTCGCCGAAATTGAGCTGAACTAATATTACGCTCTCTCCCTAGAAACGATAGACTGTTCGTTTGGGTTTTACTGGAGTCACATATCAATTAATATACCCATGCGGAAGGGCGGAACTGGATTGGAGATACATATCCTGCCTCTACCATAGAAAAGCCTTTGTAATTAATATTCTTTCTTGTCTCCTGAGATTACTATATATCACATCATACATTGAAACCTTAGATGAGTAGAATAAACTGGCCCTTGGGTACTTTCACTTCTGCGAATGTTTTACAGGACAAAGGCGGCGATACCGAAGGCGATGGCGGCAAGCCCAACGCCGTTGGCAGCAGCACTGCCCGTGGGGACAGAGCTGGGCTCCATGGTCCCCGTGGGCGCAGACGTGCCGGGGGCGGAGGTCATGGTGCCATTGGCAGGGGTGCCGTCATGCCCATCGTAGGCCGAGCACATGGCATCCTCAGCCAGCGGGCACGACTCCTCGTCGATGCAGATGGACTGCAGCTGCTTGCCCTGGGCGGGGATGACGGCGGTGGGCGGCGCGCAGCGGACGTTGAAGAGCTTGCTGAGGGACTCGCCCACGGCCTTGACGTCGTCATCGGCGACGCCAAACGACGCGGCAGCCATGCCGACCTGCTGGATGAAGTATGTGGTCTCGGCGTGGTTGAGGTCCATGAACTTGTGCACCTCGTACATGGAGGGCGAGGCCATGTAGGCGTCGAAGCCGGCCATGCCCTGCATAGAGCAGCCGAGGAGGGAGCCGAAGAACTGGTACAGGTGGGTGAGCAGGAAGCTTAGCCCTGTTAGCATTTCCTCACACCGGTAATAAGGGTTGTTTGCGTACTATTGGTTTGAACTGTCGTCGTTGGCTGGCTTGCTCTGCTTGAGAGGCTCGGCGGCCCCTCCGTCGAGGAAGTTGACTTTGACACCCTCCTTGCCACCCTGGTTGGTGGTAGCCAGCTCGCCGGAAAAGTAAGGCATCAGATTGACCTTCACACCGTCGACTTCTCCAGGGGCGAGGATGCCAGGAACCTTGATGCCGACATTGGGCTCGGTGTCTGGGGGAGTTAGTCAGCTGCCGCTGTGGAGAGTAGAGGTGGTTTGGCGAGTGTCAACTAACAGTTTCCGATAACAACAGTGTTGACAACGAGAGTCAGGAGGGTGGCCTGGTTCTCTGCTGTGTTCTCCTTGAGGAGAGCCTTGGTGTAGTAGTCGCAAATGGGCTCATCGCTAGGACGCTGGGCGCTGACGGCCGTAGCCGCCACGAGAGCGAGGCCGATCTGACTGTAAAGCATTGTGTATGTAAATAAGCTGACTTGATCAAAGTATGTTCCTGGTGGGAAGACAAGAACTAAGAAGACCGGTAGGGATAAGATTTCAAGAAGGGAGGAGGAGGACTTTTCAGTCAGGACAGATGTGAAGGGGGACCCGACTAGTACTAATTAGAGCTTCTAGACTCATTATTGTATTGCCTATGTCTTGCTATTCTACCCCGGAGGATCAACAGCCGGCATTGATGGTGCTAGGGTTGGAGGCCTTGCGGCCCATGTTCGTCTTCGTCGATCATGGTTTGGCCAAGCAACAGAGCCACGCAACCCCTCCCCGGAGAGATGAGCTCCCGGGAACCATCGTGAACTTTACTTTTTGGTTCATGGCTAGAACCCCCCACAAAGCTAGCACGGATTCGGGTGAAGGGATGGATACAGTAACATGACGGTAGTCGTGGCGGCACTGCTGGGGGCTGTTGACACTGTTTGATATAGTACACCATCGAGGATGACTTGTTCAGCAATGGGCACTGATATAAGCAGAGCTGCCTGCTGGTAAACATGCGTTATTGTGCTTCGGTAAACGTACGAGTGCCTTGTATCGCGGTGGTATGAATGCGGTCCTGGTGGTCGTGTTGAGACACGATCATTACCGGAAAAGGGCAATGTGGAGTTCGCTTTGCCCAGAGCCGGAAACTCAGCCACGCGGGCCAATGAACAAAGTTGCGTTAGCGAATGCGAAGGGCGAGCGAGTGACTTGAAGGGTTCTAATGAGGCAATGAGCCGTTGAGACTGCTACTAGTCCCATCGTGGCCGCCACCGCCGTCCGGATGTGAGGCTATCCGGCGGCGCTGTCCCCCGGCTCGCTAGTCTTCCGCGCCGCGGCCCGTATTTTCATTGGGCCATTGGCCTTGAGTGCCTGGAGCGACTGTGACTAGTACGAGTACGAGAACCACTGCGCAAAGCAGCTGCTTGCATACGCGTATTAACTCTACTCGTGGAGATGATGATTCATAATCCAACGCCGGAGCCTTGGCATCGGGGCCTACCGCAGCGGCGAGGCGCAGTCCACACCAATATATTTCTGCACTCGCGAAAGCTTGGAGAAGCGATCGAGAGCTTATGGGGAAGTCAGTGCGAATAGCCTGCGAACAGGGGGGCCATTTGAGGTATACCCGTTGGTAGCCGACCACTGCTGAAGGCAATATGAATGTTTTATACTCAAACTTGGGAAAACAGCAATGTGACAACAGATGATTCCTGGTGAGTATTTGCTGATTCCGTGGCTTCTCTCTGGGAATATAGCGACTCTAGCCTGTTTACAAATATAGACATGCTATCCTGAGGGGCCAAACTTGTGTGTGCTTGGGAGCACTCTTGTTGCCCTCGGAAGAACAAGTCTTGGCGTCGTGGGCTAGCTGCCTCACTATGGGAACGTAATGCAGCTCCCGGGCGGAGAGACGACAGCCTCCCCATTTGCGAGCAGATGACGAGTCCTTCGGGGAGGGGGGGATCTGAAGTTGCCCTCAGAGTCGACCTGATGACGAGCGCCGATGACGTCGTCAGCCACGGATCCCTAACCTCAAGTCTCTTCGTTGGCATTCTGGTCGTTGCTCACTACAGCCAATCTTATTTTGAGGATATTCTGGCAATGCCTTGCGATTTGTCAAGCCGTCTGAGGAGTCGTCCGCAGCGATATCCTGCTCCTCGGGAGTGACGGACGTTAAAAACTAAACGCGGCGCCATCCGTAACAACCCGGGTCATATGAAGCTATGAGACAAGGCATGTTGAGAAACGTCGAGGTGATATAAAAGAGTACGAGAGATGACGCCCAGCGGCGGGATATGCAAGAAAACAAATCGAATGCAGTCATGAAATGGCCAGGATGAGCGGAGCTGTTGCGTGTTAAACCATCTCTTGCCCTTGGGAATTCTGGAATCAAAACGCTGGAAGAAAGTAAACTTGGCCATTGAATATCACTGCCCAGACCATGAAGACACGCCACGAATATTCCCAAGACGGCCACGCAGCTGTAGGTCAGCCGGGAAGGGTAGTTTCGTGGCGCCCAAGGAGTGTCTACAGCAGGCCTGAAATACCCGATTCTGGAGCGCCGGTCCCAGGGCTTGGAAGTTAGTGTACGGGCCGACAACGTTCGCGTCAATGGATGATGTTGAATAATGGAGTCCCGCTCCTTCTTTATCCCTATAAATTGCTGCCCAAAAACCCTTTGAAGCGAATCTACCGTACCGCTCGGAGCCCTGTAGACCGTCGATGGTCATCAAACGCCTCCTGTAGCCGTAGCCTAGACCGTGACAAAAAAGTCGGACAGACGACCGCTAGAGTATCAACGTCAAAACCCATATAGTCCCACCTGGTCAGCCCGCACCTTTCAGATAACCTCTTTTTTTTTCCAAGTCAAAATCCGAGGCCGAGGGGATTAGCCTGTGCAGAAAATCCTCCCAAAGCCATGGCTTCATGGTGATGAGGCAACCACCTAATGATGTTTTCGAGTCCACGGGGGCGCACCAGAGGCTGAACGTCAAGGACAGTTGGTGACGAATTCCCACGCCTGTTTCGTGCCTAAGTACATCCGCCAAGCCGTCCGAATCACACGGGATAATGGAGTCTCCTGAGCACCTTTTTGACATCCTTTGCGGGTGCTCCATCGGGCGGCCGCATCCTGCTGTTGGCACCGCCGTCATAATCGGTGGAGAGATGTTTGAAATGCTCCTTCCAGAAGCCTCCTGGGTCCTGCCAATACTGCATGGGACGAATCATACCTCGAATTATGTAAGTTTTACCGCCAACGTAGCGGACGTAGGGCTTGAGGTCAAAGGATGGTATCCACTTGGGTGAACGTAGCACTTCCCCAGACTTGGACCAAGGAAGCGCGATGTAGTCTTTGATGACCCATTTGGGTCCCTGATCAGATGATGCACTCTGAGGGATGAAGTCGCCAACAAAGAGCTCTTCCAGCAGTTGCCAGATGCGGCGCCGGTTCAAAAGACCCGGTGGCACGTACGCCAAGTCGTTGTGGTAGCCCGTGGTCTCCCAGAATGTGGCGTCTGACCGGACCACCTCGCCTTTCTTCCTGATCGGCTCTAACGGGTTAGTACCCGTTGGCACATCAGCGCGAATACCGAAATCAACTCCCCGGCTCAACTGTCGGACTAGAAGCTCCCAGTTCCACTCATATCCTTCGCCGCCCGGGCAAGACTCTCTTGCCTTGGCGTCAATGAGTTCACAATCGAGGTCCCACAGCCACGGCAGGCACCCCGACTTGAGTTTGTCTAGCCAGACCTTCTGAGAGAGGAAGCCAGTTGTGACGCGGGGAAGATCTCGGAAGTTGACTGTGTCAAGTACCATGTCAATAATTTCCGGAGGAAGGCCGAAGAGGCGCCTCTCCAAGTTGGTTGGCTTTTGACGAGGAGTTTCTTGTAGACTCAGAAGTATCGCGCTGGTCAAGTCTTCGATCTCGAGTGGATTTGTACCCCATAGCTGAATCACGTCAGGATTTCTCCCGGACCTGGCCGAACAAAAAAACGATACTCACATCCGGGATGTTATCATTGGGACTCTCTGAAGTGCCAGGCAGCGCATGCACTGGCTCAAAAGGAGAGCGCCCATTCCAACGGGCTCGCCACTCGTCCCATTTGAGATGGAAATGAGATCCCCCGACGACGTAGTTTGGCGGGTATTCCCTTCGTGGACCGTGGCACTTCAGGCCCAAGGCAAACCTCCACGTCAGAGCGATGCAAAGGCCCCGCGTGTCCTTGATGAACGCACGCGTATTCTTCGGCGAGGTCTCCCACAACTTCTCGGCCATCTTCAAACATACATCGTGTACAGGTATATAATGCCTCTTATCGAAAGTTTGGCGACTCTCATGGCGTCTCCGGTTGAGAAAAACGACACCTTTGACGGTACCATCGGGGTTTAGGACAGCATACCTGCCACTTTCCCGGTACTCAGCAGGGTGAATCTCAATGGGAGAAGCCTCAGATCGATGGCGAAAATCATCGGTGCGCGCCACACGAAGAGTGATGGTGCATTGTTCATGGAGCTTGGTATAGGCCAGGGAAGGGCAGAGGGTGCCGACCTCGTCGTCAGGGTCGCAGAGAAGACGCACGTCCGCCCACCACTCGGTCCTACGAGAGAGCTCCTGACGCCATGGGAGGGATTCGTCGTTGGCGGCGAACTGATAGAGCTGGAGGCCGCAGATGAAGCAGCTAGTCATGCTAACTTTAGCGGTTCAACGGTTCAGCGGTTTAAAGGCGGGGACAGGTCAGGTCTCTTCCACGGTTGGCCCGGGTTATTGATGAGGCTCAATGGGAGATTTTAGGGCATTGAGCATCATGAACATAGCACAACGAAGGATGGGCAGGTTGGAAGGATGGAAGGATGGAAGGCTGGAAGATTGTGATTGTCGCATCCAAAAGCCGATTGACGTCGGCGATAATTTCTGGTTCCGATCCGATCGGCTTGGCCCACGTGCCAGTGCCCTGAGCTGCTGTCAGGACAACCAGGCACGCAATTGTCCTCCAGCTTCCAGCCATGTTTTGATCCCCATCCTGAACCTGAGTACCATCATTGACTATAAGGTTGAACGCTTCTAGAATGATACCGGTTCTATCAATCTCTTGCTGTTGTGCTTTGGGTCATGGGAACCAGCGCATCCTCCCACCAGCTGCACCAGTGGCGTCAAGTAGTCAGTCACTGTCAGTGGATGGCAATCCTTCCAAGACACCAACAGAACACCAATAGAACACCGACAGGCCACGTTATCGACGTCCAACAAACACCTGCCCCTGACAAATAGCAACTTCGTTGCCTCAGTGAGAAGAATCACGGGCAACAGCGGCGGCCCCGCACCGATGTCTTAGACCTGCAAGGTCCTTGAAAGGAAAGGCCTTCCCGTCGATGGCGTCCTGCACCCGGCAGTGGGAGGCAAGAAGCCCAGTGGGTGGCACAAGTAGGCGTTCTTGGGCTCACTGGCGGTATCGTCGATTTCCTTGCCGTGTTACAATGCACGAGGCACGTCAAGCGCGTTTGTAGGTAGCCGAAGAAAGGGGATCTGCGATTCCTGCCTCCTCCTGGATATCCGTACTTACTTCACGACTGCCCCTTCGGCTAATACTGGCCTAGAGCTGTCGATTGGCCCTGAAGCCGCACCTGGGACGCACCGCCTCTCTTGGAGATCGTGGAATATAGTAATTCCTTTTCTGCTCCTATTTCTGGCCATCTCGGTTGCCAACAGGCCTCTGTACCCTGGCCAACCGAGTTCCCAGTTGGTTCAAGTCGGCATGGGTTGGCTTCCAAGTTTGCCACCCACCCACCCCTCCTCCTTCAAATCATCGATTTTCGACAACCCAGAGACCTTCATCTGTCTTCTTCTAACAGCTGGGACTTTTCCGCCGTGGCTTGTGACAAAGTGCAATGGATGGATAGTATGGCTTTGGCTTTCTGAGTCACTCCACTGGCCCCTCTATTTCCAACGTTGGTAAACGATGGGGCGTGGCCGTCGTGGCCTAAGAGGAAACTCCAGAAGGACTGCCAGTCTGCCGCCTGCGAGTTTGTCGCGGATGGCCAGAACCCCCTTAGCTCTCGCTTTGGCATCAACTTCTTGACCCCGGGTCTTCCTGCAGCTACCTGCGGCCCGTAACGGTGGCCCACCCCCACCAGCCAATTCAACCGCATCGATTCGAGCATGGAAGGCAGTGCAGAGCTGGCTGAGTTAATTGCCTCTTCCCGTGGATGGATGTTGTTGGCTTGGCCACATCTTGACATCACAAGTCTTGTCACCAACGATTGGCTGCATCATGCACACGGTGCTGCATGGACCTGTACATCACGAACAACAGTGTTCCACCCCCTCCATGCCCATACCTTACATGTGACGTGTTAGGGAATCAGATGCAGACGCAGCCAACATGTTCAAGTCATTCATCCTCCAACGTCTCTCTCCTCTGTGTCTTCTTGTTCCATCAATTTTTCCATGTCACTGAAACGAGATGCCAGAACAAGCCCGCAGCATATTGAGTCGATGGGGGGGGAAGTTGACGAAGCGTCAGGGGGTAAAAGGTACTCCAAGCCCTCCTGCCAAGACGGCCCGTTCAACTCGGTACGACGAGAAGACCCCCAGACAAAGTCTCCAAAAAGTCAATAGCCTCAGGACCTCAAGATTGTCTGTTGCGGAGACTTTGCACGATCAGTCGGCTGCTGAGATCGGCCCAAACGATCAGCACCAACAGTTTCTCCAGCGCCAAACCCTATCCTCACATCTGTGGGACGAGGCGTACGCAAGGCTTGAAGAGAAAGAACCTAGCTTAGTGGAATCGTTTGAGAGGATCCTCTCTCTATCACTTCAACGTCAACGACATAATCACAAAGAGACAAACATCGATCAATCTGCAGGTATGGACTGCCTCTGATACAAGCCGATCTACTCTGACAATTGGGTTCATGTATAGTTCACCTGAATTACATCTCTCCACATCCCGATGAGCGAAGAACTCAGGTGGTTGAAATTGTCGCACAAAGGCGAGCAGAAGCAGAGACAAGGGCTCGTAATTATGAGCTGGCTTACAACTCGCTCAACGTGTCCCTGAAGCTCAAGAAGCAGATCGGGCACGCGCTCGAGGCTTATCCGCCCGCTGCGCTAGCCTTCTGCGGAGCGACTATCCTTCTTCAGGTCAGTCCATACGCCCCCTCTCACTGCCGCACTGGTCACTAATTTGGGTCGAGATAGACTGTTGAGTCCTCAATGAAGGCTCGTGCTGCCAATATCGATGGGCTCCAACGCATCGTCAACAAACAGGACTCGTACCTCCGGCTTGTTGACCTGATGCTCCGTCAGTTTCCGAACGTGGCAGACCCATCTGAACTCGAGGGCGTGCGCGAGGATATTAGACAGAAAATTGTTAACCTCTATAAAGGTCTCTTGGAATATCAGATGAAATCTGTCTGTGCCTATTATCACTATCACCGCCTGGCCACCTTTGCCAAGGACCAGGTGTGTTGGAACGATTGGGAGGGTGACGTCGCCGACATTGTCAAGGCCGAAAGTGAACTCAGAGAGCTTGTATCTCTCTACGACCGACATGTTAGCTTGGATTTCCAATCGCAGCAAACTGAATCCTTGGCTCGGGTACTGGATACTCTGCAGAGTGCCTTGGTTTCGCAAACATCAAGGGATCGGCAAGAAAGAAGGCAAAAGGAAAACGAGCTTATCGCCGCTTTCAGCATGCCCGGTCTCAACTACGAGGATTTCAAAGACAACGTCAACAGGAAGCCTGTCAAAGGCACATGCCAGTGGTGCAAGAACCACACAGCATTCAAGGCATGGAAAGATTGGGATTCTAGCCTCCTACTTGTGTCAGCCCTTCCCGGGGCTGGCAAATCTGTGCTGGCACGATCTATTATTGACGATATGAGAGAGGAGCTCAGGGAGGATGAAATTGTCTGCCACTTCTTCTTCAAGGACTCTAGTCTCCAGGATTCCGCAGCTTCCGGCGTTTGCGCCCTCCTGCACCAGTTGCTCTGCGCCAGGCCCTGGGTCGCCCTGAAGCTCCAGGATGAAATTGAACGACACTCATCACAGGCCCTGAGATCGAACCTATCAAAACTTTGGGGGCTGCTCCTCAGCGCTCTGGACTGCCTCCAATCGGACTCCATCACCATCGTCATCGACGCCTTAGACGAGTGTGCCAAAGGTTGGGGGGAGTTTGCATATATGATTGTGCGTTGTGTTCGTGATCGCAAGATACACGCAAAACTGAGGTTTCTCATCACACTTCGTCCCTACGAACATATCCACCAGCGTTTCTCCTCAGTCTCTTCTCGTTCCATCTGCTTGGAGACTGGGGACAAGGAACTCGGCGACATCAGCCGAGAGATTGATCTCGTCATCGACGCTAGGATGAAGGAATTGTCGGAGCGGACACGGAATCCTCCAACCCCCCAAGTGCTTCAAAAACTGAGCCAAGTTCTGAAAGCCGCCGAGAATCGGACATATCTATGGCTCAGGCTGGTGCTAGAAATTGTCGAGAAGAACTGGCGAAACACCGAGAAGGCTTGGCTTCGGGCCGTTCATAGCATCCCCATGTCTGTCTATGCTGCTTACGAGGAACTCCTCAAGAATGTGGAAGAAGAGGATCAGCGATCCATCAGAGCAATTCTTTCCATGATATACATCTCCAGAGCTCCTCTATCAATCGAGGCACTCTGTGATGCGCACGCAACATTCATGAGCCTAGAAGCAACGGAAACAGAACCCATGGATGTCGAGACATTCAAAACCTGGTTGACGAATATTTGTGGATTCGTAGTCCATATCTACCAAGGAAAAGTTTTCTTCATCCACCAGACTGTTCGCGAATTTCTCACCGATCGAGGTCCAGAGTCGGTGCCGGGATCCACAAACGGCTTCTTATGGAAGGGATCCATTGATCGAGTCACTTCACACAGACTCATGACTGAGCTTTGCGAGGCATATCTCGCAAAGCCGGTCTTCTTTGAGTATGGATATGGCCCGAATATATCGCTTGCCTTGGTCGAGTGTGCCACTGCTCATATAGCTCAGACCGGCCCCGAGCCACCTGGCTTTTTCAACCTGTGCTTGGATACAATGAAGACGATATGGAAAGACTGGCCGTTTCACGAGTACTCTTCACGTCATCTCATACTCCATCTTGCCTTCACCCAGCAACTACGGCATGATGGGTGGGCTGAGTCGGGTTCATATTGGGATCTTCGGCCATCGCTAAAAAAGGGGTTCCTTGACCTATTCCAGAAACCAAATCCCTTCATTCTATTCAAGATTCATCAAGCCAAGGACCTTGTTGACAATTGCAAGAGAATCCCTGATTGGGAATCTCTCTCAAAACAACAATCGATGAGAGATGAATATTTCATGTTCAGACCGCCCCAACAAAGCCTCATGTGGTTCGGTGCGAAATGGCGCTACCTCGGACTATTTCTCCATGGCTTTGATCAAGAAAGGGGTCGCAATAAGCAGCCTAGTGCCAAGTCTTTGCGTGAGGCATTAGAACTTGCTATCACTAACCGGGCAACCGAAATCATTTGGTGGTGTCTCCGCTATGTCGACCTGGACGACATGTTGCAGGAAGACAAGGGCCAGGTCACCCCAACATTCCCGCTAGCCCAGATGGCGAAAATGCTCGCAAATGGCAGTATATACCCAGGCTTCCTTTATTGGCGCTGCCCGAAGGAATTCGAGACGCTATTGGTGGGCCAAAGACACCACGCCAAGTACATCCCGATTCTGAACCTCTTTGTGACCATGGGTCCCGACCCCAATCTTTTGTACCATGTCAAGAGTGGTGGCCTCCAGGGACCGGAGGCTGTTCTCTGGCCAGACACTGAATTTTGCATATGCAAAACGCTGTGGTCTCGTTTACACGCAATCGGTATCAACTGGGACAAGGTAGCGCGGGCGGTACCGGTGGACGCGGCGCGAAACTGGAGAATCAAGGCTGAATTTGAGACTGCTGCGAACAGGTGGATGAAGCAGTCGAAACGCGGCGTATGGGACTACTATCGAGATTGCAAACAAATCATCCGAGATGCTGACAATGTCGAGGACACTCGCCGCATGATGGTAGAGTTTATGGAAAGACGAGAGGCCGAGGCAGAAGACTGCGATTTGAAACTATGCACTGAATTTGGAGGGCAAGTGTCACTGGGCCCGTTCTACTGGTAGACAGGATAATTGAAAACAAGCGCCATATACTGGAATCATGCACAAGGGCTCGCAGATCTAATTACATGACCAACTTGGGGCCGTGGTACTTGGTCTTCTCGGCGTAAGCATCGGCCTGGGCCATCACGTCCATCCTCTCGGGGAAGCCCTTGAAGGACACAGCGTACGTGGCAACAGAGTGGGCAATCAGCTGAGGGGAAAAGAGTCAGCAACAGTCTTGTGACGAGCTTTTGAGATAACAAGAAGGAACTCACCTTGGTGTTGACCTCCCAGGCCTCGAGGTCCACGTTTTCGAGATTGTCGCACAACTGATGGTAGCAAGGGTCATACCAGTCACCTGCCTTGCCGCCAAACATGGCCTGCTCCTCCTCGGTCTTGACGCCCTCGGCACCGGTAGCGATACCACCGCCGGGGATGCCGTTGCGGATGAAGCCGTCGTAGTCGCTCCGGCCGTCAAAGGGGATGAAGGTGTAATTGAGGCCCTGGCTCTCGTACCAGTCGACATACAGCTCCTTGAGCTCGGCCGAGCCCGTGGGGTTCTCCTCGTTGGTCGCATTGTAGACCTGGTAGGCATAGTTGGGGCTGGCCATCATGTCGTAGTCCATGAACAGCCTAATCCGGCGGTTCTCATCCTCCGGCAGCACCGCGACATAGTGGTCCGAGCCCAGCAGGCCCTCCTCCTCGGCGGCCCACCACGCGAAGCGCACGCAGTTGTTCACGCTGAAGGAGGCAAGCTGCACCGCGACCTCAAGGACGGACAGGCTGCCCGAGCCGTCGTCGTTGATACCAGGCCCCTCAGCGACGCTGTCACTGTGAGCACCAAGCATGACGCAGTTCTCCGGATCGCCGCCTGCCGTCTGGGCAAGGAGGTTGGTTGTCAGGATGGTCCTGACCTCGGCGTTCATGTAGGCAATGGCATCGAGAGACTCGCCGCTACGGAGCTTCTCGGCGTATTTCTCGCCCTCTTCGCTGCCGATCCCAAAGGTGGCAACATGATATTTAGACGGGGTACCAAGTGTGCCGTGCAAGACTTCCGGGTCCGTGTTGTAGACGATGGCAGCCAGGGCACCGGCCTTGCCCGCATTCTCGGACTTGGTGCCGAAGGGGCAGGTGCCGCGCTTGATGAGGACAATTTTGCCCTTTGCCTCGTCCGGGACATCGGATTCCTCGCAGCCCTCGTTGTGCACTAGGATGAGATCGCCGTGGACAGGTTCGTTGTCCCGCGTGGGCGGTGTGAGACCCATGGGAGATGCGGAGCTGGGGACCTCATCGCCGACGACGAGGCGAGACTCAAAGACATTGCCGGTGACAGCGGGGAAGTCCTGGGTGGTGACATTATAGTAAGAGCCCAGCTCGCCGAGGGTGGATTTGATGTAAGCGAGGGTTGCGTCATGGCCTGTGTGGACTAATGAGCATGCGTCCGACTTCGGTAGTTGAGGAGCACTGGGGAATAAGAGCACTCACCCTTGCTGCCAATCACGCGTGTCGGATGACCATACTCATCCTCACCCTTCTTGGCAATGTCGTACAAGATCTTGGAGCGAGCCTCGAGCACAGAAGACGAGATGCGAGACTGCAGAGTCTCGGTGTCGACGAGTGGGAGCTCAGCTCCGGCATCGGCGGGTAGGGGATCCGACTTGGGCTTAGACGACCATGGCGTGTCGATGGGGAGTTGGAGGGGGAGCTGTAGGGGGAATTGCAGCGCCGAGGAGGACCCGGTAAAGGCCAGGGCGGCCAAGAGAGAGAGACGAGCCATCGAGTCTCTGCTTGAAGTCGGATGAAGTAACAGAGCAGACGCGTGAATGATAACAGAAGAAGATGGCTGATGTCGCTGGCGCTAACGCCGGGCGTTGCCGTGCCTGGGTGTCGCTGACTCATCATTCAGGCACCAGGTGACCAGACCATTATTGCTACAGTGCCATTGTCACATGGGTACGTACTACCTTACCTATGTCCTCGTACCAACAACATGCGGCACCCTTACCTACGGTCAGACATTGTCAATCTTGGAGCACTAGCAAGAATACCTTTAGCTTATGTATGAGACTGGTGCTTACTACTTCGTAAGTAAAGATCATATATGTAAGTCCTTTCGATGATGGGATTCTAAGATGTTCGAAATATGACGGGGACACTGTAGTATACATACTCGTACACCTCATTTCCAATCATCAGCAACTCCACAGCGCCTCGAAGCAATGCTAATGCATGCTATTCGTATTAACTCGTGTCGAAAAAAGAAAAACAAACCAGCACTGTCGTCTATATCCCAAGGCAATCAAATGACTTTTACTCAACAACCAGCTTCTTCTTGCGGCCAGCCGTGGGGACCGGCTTCTCCAGCCTCCAGGCCCACAGCAGCCAGTCCTCCAACGGGAGGAACACCAGCAACGAGCGATTGAAGATGTACGCGACCAACACCGTGAAGACCGCGGCCAAGGCATCGATGAAGTAGTGGTTCGCAGTGCCGACAATGGTCAGCAGAATCCAGCACGGATACCAGACGCCGAACGCGAACATGAGCACCCTGGCACGGAGGCTGCGGCCTGCGAGGACCACCTCGTCCTCGTCCTCGTCATCGTCGTATCCGTCCTCGCCAGCGCTGCGCAAGAAGTACTTGCCCACCTTGTTGACCAGGCCCCCAACGATACCGCTGTCGGCGACGAAGACGCAGCCGATACAGAAGGCGTAGCCAAAGTGCATGCTCGGGAAAGCAGCGAGCTTGTTGACAAACTTGCCGCTCATCCAGACCGACTCGGCAGACTCGAGATTGACCGTGTCGACAAAGCCGTACTTCTCGTCGAGCAGGCGCGGGGGGCACGTCGGGATGAAGATGAAACACACAAAGGCGAGTATATTGGTGAGGGTCAGGGTTCGGCGGACGGTGCAGAAGCGTCTGTGGGTCGGGGCTGCCGCGTAGTAGTAGGATATGAAGCCGACGGTGCCCGGGATGTGAATGAGGGCGTAGCCGCGGTTGAGGACGGTGAGGAGCCAGACGCGCCAGTCGCCAGCCTCGGAGCCGTGGAGGAACCAGCGCTGGATGCGCCACTCGAGCCACCGCTCAGGGCCCTCGTAGTCGCCGCCCCAGAAGTAGGCCTCCATGTCAAGCATGGCGAGGCCGTGGTTGGCAGCCGAGTCCCACATCTTGCGCTGGCCGCCGTATATCAGCTGGCAGATGGCGCCGGTGGCACGGTAGAGGCCGAGGGCGAGGGCCCAGTAAAACATCTCGACGAGGAAGGGGAACTTCTGGAGGATGCGCGAGTGGACATGGCGGGCGAAGCGGGATGAGTTGGGCGTACGGATTCGGAAGAGGCCGCACAGCGAACGGGTCTTTCGAGGGTGCACATCGGGTCGGGGGAGCAGGTTGAACTCGTTGGAGCTCCGCGGTGAGGGCGTAGATTCGACGTCGTCGAGGAGCTTGTATGTGTGATTCCGATCTTTACGGAAGACGGTGTAGTGGCGGCGGCGGGTCATGTACATGGAGGGGAAGAGGATGAGAATGATGATCTGGAGCAAAAGTCAGTCCTGGGGTACTAGTATGGATGCTGGGTGTCAGTTCTATGCGCGAGACGTACAATGGGTTCAACCCATTCAGGCATCCTCCAACTGTGGGTGGCCTTCCATCCCCCCTCGGGAACATCGCCCAGCCAGTCGCCCTCGGGCATAATTAGGGCGGTGGTACCGTGGCTCCTTTGGGTATATGCTCCCCGTCCTCGGCGATGTTACCGCCGTCACCAAGATCCCTTTGGTCAATTGGAGGCCACGTTGTGGCGGTTTGTGCGAGAAAGGGTCCCACGTCTGTCTCGAGGGGGAGGCCGCGCGTGTTAGGGGAAGCACGTGTGGCTGTACGAGTACCTGGCTGCTGAGGGGCAGAGGGAATTGACAAAGCCACGAACGAGATAAGGGGGAAAGCAAAGAGAGAGCTCCGGCGCCACTGGAACGACAGTGGAGGGGGAACGAGAGCGGGAAAAGGGCAACAAGGTGGACATGGCCAGGAGTTCAAGATGCGTCTCGACTATTATCCAGCCACTCCATGCTTCTCCAAATAATAGCGGATCGGCTACTACGAGCACTGCAGCGTGAAGGGCGGCCTTGCTACCGACGGTACGTAATTATGGAGTCCAGGGGAGTGGACTGCTGCCACAAATTAATGCGCCGTCGCCAGGGGATTCACCGTTGGGCAAGGCTTGTTTGCTTAGCGCACGAGGCCCCTGTTGGTTAATGTCTCGATGACTCGGGCCATCAGCCACCAGCTCCTCCACATCCCGTGCCAGCAGCCGAACACTCCCAATTGCCCACCTGTAACCCCTGGGCGCGCCCAACCAAGTTCCATGTTGAGGCGAGTCAGTCGTCTTCAACCCATCGCACAGTCCATCTACCTAGGTACGGCCGTATAGTTTCGCCAGGAACACCATCCCCGGTCCAAAGGCTCTCTCTCCCATCACTTCGATCATTGCCGATTGCTGATTGATGATGGCCTATGGTTTAATAGTGCGCGGCTGGCGCCTCTCCATCATCACTTCGTTGCACCGATATCGCTGCATTCAAGGATCCTATCCCAGACAGAAGCAGCAGGGCCAGCATGGGCCCAGTGGTTCGTGGTCCGCCATCTAGACGCAGCTCAGGTGAGGCGTTCAGGCTGCTTCTTCCCTTGCCATTTGTTACATTTCTTCTTCAACCTCTTCCTGCGCCCCTCGTCAGCACAGCGCCAGCAGGCTCAGAAGGGATCGCCCACGGTATACTTCGCTTCGTACATTGTACATACCCTGGGCCCCTCCCCCGCAGCTCAGCTCTTCAGCTTTTACGGGTAATACTTTGGTGATTGGTCTGACTTCGCCTGGCGGCTTTGTTGACGAGCAATGGCCGTCGTATTCTTGCCCTCTTATCATAGTTGTCACCAGCGTGCCAACTGATGTAAGGACACCAGCTGATCCCGTTCCTTTCTCGCGCCCAACCCTGCCTCTACATCATTCCACCGGCGATCATGTCCGACCCCAACAACTACACTGTAGGCTGGATCTGCGCCATAAGGCCGGAGTATGTTGCCGCACAAGAATTTCTCGATGAGGAGCATGAAGCACCGGAGTTCTTATCACCAAATGACACCAACCACTATACCTTGGGCAGACTAGGGAAACACAACGTCGTCATCGCTGTGTTGCCCGATGGTGAATATGGAACATCCTCTGCGGCTAGCGTAGCAACAAGCATGCAGAACAGTTTCCGCAATGTCCGAATAGGGTTGATGGTCGGCATCGGCGGCGGTGCCCCGAGTAGGAAGCACGATATTCGTCTGGGCGATATCGTGGTCAGCGCCCCTCGCGGCGGCGAGGGCGGCGTATTTCAGTACGACTTTGGCAAGACAATACAGAATCAGGCCTTCCAGCACACGCGGTTTTTGAATCAGCCCCCGATGGCTCTACGGAGCGCGTTGATGGGAATCCAGAGCCACCACGAGAGGAAGGGGCATCAGCTTGCAACGGCTATCGAGGATGTTCTCAATAAGAACCCCAGGCTACGCCAGAAATACGACCGTCCCCAGCCAGCCACTGATAGGCTGTTTAAATCGGAAGTTACTCACGACCTGAGGGGTTGTGAAGCATTCTGTGCTAATGAGCCGTCAAATTTGGTACTGCGGGACGAACGGGCAGAATACGAGGATAATCCCGCAATTCACTACGGCCTAATCGCTTCTGCAAACCAGTTGATGAAAGATGCTTTGGTTAGAGATAGACTTGCAACTAAGGATGTTCTATGCTTTGAAATGGAAGCAGCAGGACTGATGAACCACTTTCCGTGTCTTGTTATTCGCGGTATATGCGACTACTCGGATTCTCACAAGAACAAGGAGTGGCAAGGGTATGCAGCCATGGCTGCGGCAGCATACGCAAAGGATCTCTTATCTCGGATTCTCCCTAGTAGGGTTGAAGCTGAGAAGAGGATTGGCGATATGCTCTCGAGTGGTTAGTTATACCCAAGCGTTTAAGTCATCAATGTGCGCTTCTCATAATATATTAGTTCTTCAAACCACGGCCGTCATTGAGGCCAAAGCTGAGAAGATGTCGTCGCAACTGGAAAGGAGGGAATTTGTCGACGCTCTTGAATGGATTACGCGGGCTGATTACACCCGTCAGCAAAGTGACCATATTGCTCGGCGACAGGAAGGCACCGGCCAATGGCTTCTAGATTCGAAGGAGTTCCAGGTGTGGGTAAGAACTGGCAAGAAGATATTATTCTGCCCGGGGATTCCCGGGGCGGGGAAGACGATCCTCACGTCGATCGTAGTCGAAGACTTACTCACACGGTTTAAGAACAATCAGGTTGTTGGCATTGCATATGCCTATTGCAACTTCCGACTGCAAGATGAGCAGAGGGTCGAAGAACTCCTGGCAAGTCTGCTGAAGCAGCTGACTCAAAAGCAGTCCTCTCTGCCAGAGGCCGTGAAAACGCTCTACAAAGACCACAAGGGTGGTACACGACTGTCACTCGATGAGATCTCGAGAACTCTGCAGACAGTAGCTGCTCTATATTCTCGAGTCTTCATTATTGTCGACGCGCTTGATGAGTGTCAACCATCTAATAATTGGTCGAGATTCCTGACAGAGATCATCGGCCTCCAATCCAAGTGTGGAGCAAACATCTTCGCGACGTCAAGATTCATTCCGGAGATCACCAGCCGATTCAGGGAGAGCATGTTGGTCGAGATTCGTGCACGCAATAAAGACGTGGAGAGGTACATTCAAGGGCATATGGAACACTTGCCATCATTTGTCGGACGGAACCAACAACTCCAGGAAGAGATTAAAATTAAAATTTCAGAGTCCGTCGACGGGATGTACGTTGTCCAGTTTACGCTTGAGGTACACATTGCTGATTTTGGCCGCAGGTTTCTCCTAGCACAGATCTACCTCAAGTCACTCGAGGATAAGACTACCGTGAAGGCTATCAAAAATGCACTGAACCAGTTCCAGAAACTAAACCAAGGATCAAACGAGGCCCAGAAGCTTGAAGCGTTAGGCCGCGCATACGACGATGCGATGAAGAGAATCCACACGCAGGAGCCGGGCTTTCGGGAACTTGCTAGGGAGGTTCTGGCGTGGATCACCTGTGCAAAGAGGCCACTTTCTACGTCGCAACTCCAACAAGCTCTTGGGGTGGAAATTGGCCAGACTAAGCTTGACGAAGAGAACCTTCCAGACATTAAACAGATGGTTTCAGTCTGCGCTGGATTGGTCACGGTCGACAAAAAGAGCAAAATTATCCGGTTAGCCCACTACACGACGCAGGAATACTTGGAGAGAACACAGCGGCGATGGTTTCCGAACGCCCATACAAGTATCACAATAGCCTGTGTTACCTTCCTCTCATTCAGCGTCTTCGAGACAGGGTTTTGTCGAACTGATGATGAATTCGAGGAGCGGCTATGGTTTCATCCTTTCTACAGCTATGCTGCACGCCACTGGGGACATCATGCCCGTGAAGCCGCTTCTTTAAGCGATTGTACTATGCATTTCCTGGGATCTATGGCCAAGGTCGAAGCGGCAACGCAAGCGATGATGGTCGGTGGATCCTGGCCATTGCAAACCGGATACACCCAAAAGTTTGCAAAGCAACTGCATGGATTGCACCTCGCCGCGTTCTTTGGCCTTGAACGCGCAGTGGGCGTGTTTCTAGAAAGCGTTGACCCGAATCTTGACGATGGCCAGGGCCGGACGCCGATCGGCTTGGCCGCTCACAACGGCCACATAGCTACCGTCGAGCTACTGGTCAGCAAAGGCGCCGACTTTACATCAGAAGTCGTAGGGCAGCTTGAGGACGTCTCTGGAGTACAGAAAAACTACCACCACCGGACCCCTCTTAGCATAGCTGCTGAAAGAGGCCATATGGCCATCGTCAAGTTGCTGGTGGCTCATGGCGCTGATTATGGCGCAGTCACTGGACCGTACGGAACTGCACTACACGCTGCTTCAGCGACCGGGCAAAAGGACATTGTAAAGTTTCTTCTTGAACTAGGTGCTGACTTTGACACACCCTGACCGGAACCTCCCCTTTCACCCTGCCAGAAGCTTCTCCGCGGCTGAGATTAACGATGGATTGGGGTCTCGAACAATGACCAGTCGGTCGGGATTGCTCTGTGCAGCACACACTGGCCATGGAGATGCTGTCGATCTTCTTCTGGGCCGCGGAGTTGACGTCAACGTGGCATTTGGATATTTTGGCACCGCTCTTGAGGCGGCATGTTCAGGGGGTCATATGCGAGTAGTCGAGCAGCTTCTCGCCAATGGAGCTAGGGTCAACGAGAAACTAGGTTATTTCGGGTCCGCTGTGCGGGCAGCATCGCGGCTGCAACATACGGAAGTAGTCCACCTACTCCTTGACAGGGGTGCCAACGTAAATATAGTAGCAGGACATCACGGGACTGCTCTACATGCAGCAGAATCAGGTTACGACGACATCGTCAAGCTGCTTCTGGAAAAGGGCGCTACGGAAAATCCGCACGAGCCTGGGGACCTTATGGATCGCCGAACTTGCAGCAAGTGCAAAACGGAACTGCCTAAGAAGTGTTCTGCGTCGTATTACTGTTCTCAGACTTGTAAGAAGGCGGACTACAAAGCTCACAGGAAGACCCGTTCTAGGCAGGACAGCTCCTCGATGTAATTCCACAAAGGGGGTAAGCAGACAAAACAAAAACCCAAAATCACAAACTCAAAATGACTTTGAAACCACTGCTTAAAATATTACTTGCCTTTTCTTTTCTGAGGCAGTCATAGGAGTCGATAGCACATGGCCATCCATATGTGACGGAGCCTGGTCCTGAATCGACGAGTTCCAGCCAGCTTCCCTCCCACGTATTGCACGAGTCAAAGTCCAACCTACCACCAGACAATCACAGAGCCTATCCACCGCTCTACGAGCTCTCGAAGAACTTCCCTGGAGCAGGCCTCGCGCCGTAAAACTCGAGCATAGCATCCGACGCCTCTTGCTCCCTTTTCTTACGCTCTTCGGCTGTCATCTGCGATGTTTCCGGCTCAGCCTATCAACACTGTTAGCTTGGAACACACAAAGAGGATGTATCTATAACGGAATAATCGACCTTGGATTCGGCCCTGCTGGCGACGACGCTTCCCACGGCACTATATGTCCTTCGGCCCCAGTATGTGACCGTCTCTTGGATGCCCTTGGGGACGATATACGATGAGGACATGCTGGCTGGTATCTCCTGCGATAGAAGTTTTAGACCAGGTTCAATGAGATGAATCTACTGGAGCGACGATATGCCACCTTTAAATGGAAGAAGGGGTAACAACACAACTTTATATCCGATGGCCCCTGGATGGAGCGAGGGTCCGAGAGTATGATAAGCGCTAAGGTCAGATGGGTAGCCAATATTCACACGGTTACACAACTGGGGATAAACGGTCAGCAGAGGCACATGTCTGGCTGAGTGAGACGATGAACTTGGGGGACGGCGGTGGATAAGCAGCCACTGATGAACCTCTGAAGTCTGGATCCTGGACCAACGGTTAAGCTAACATGCTTGGTCCTTGGTGATGGCAATACACCATCATTGACAATAATAGAATCATAAAGCACCGCATTTTCCAAACAAGCAAGTTGTCACCACCCTGTACATTCATTACAGGTACTCCACAGGCTCAAGGCCAAATCTGTCATCACACCTCTCGGGGCCATTCACGGGGTTGCATCGCGCACCCTTGTGCCCGTCCAGCCGGGCAGCATAGTCGCACCCCCAGCGCGAGCTCATCCCGTACGCCTGGAAGTCAGTCGACACAATGTGCGCACCAGAGCGGAACGCCGCGTCTCGCTGCACCGTGGAGCAGTCGTCGAGGATCGTGTCCATAGGCTCGTCGGCCCGCGTGCGCACCCAGTACCCGGCGCGGACCTGCTTCTGGATGTTGGCCAGGGCTGTGTGCGAAGTTGGGTCGTTGAGCTGTGGGGAGATGTGTCAGCACAGAGACTATTTATATCCGTTGATGGAGCAGAGAGATGGATACCTTTTGGAAGGCGCAGTTAGAGTTGCCGGGTGCCGAGTTGGTGAAGAGAATACGGCCCTCGAGATTCGGTCGGCCTTCATTGTACGCGTATCGCACATCGTGGTCGGGCCCGTTGTCCATGAGGAAGAAGATGCGTCCGCGGGCGCTGCCCAGGTCAGGCCACCCGTACTGGAGGATGGACTGCTCGAGCGTCAAGTTTCCGCGCCTTACATCGTCGGGCGTGATGAGTTGGTTGGGCTCAAAGACGGAGCGGATCTCTTCATCAAGATCAGCAAGGAGCTCCTGGTCATCCCACTTGATGACTGCGGCGCCCAGGTCCCGGTCGGCCGTCTTGAACTCCATCATGATGGGGATGGGGACGCTCTTGGGGTGGCGGTCCATCCAGGCTTTGATGATGCCAAGGCACTCGACGAGGGTGATGCACACGCTGTGGATATCCGCGTCGGGAATATGGAGAACCTTGGTGCCCTTCCTCTTCCAGGCAGGATCCTTGGGGTAAGGCAGGCCAGCCTTCTTGCGGATCAGGGGCTTGGCATAGTTGCCCCCCTCAGGGTCGGCGAGGACGTCAATCCTAGATGGCCAGTCAGAAGCAGTCTGCCCATAGTGTGAGGTGTTGGGCGTACTCGAGGTTTCGCATCTTTTGGTCGCTCAGCTGGATGTCAAGCTGGGGGTGCGAGTACCGGTAGTTGATGTAGTTGTCGAGCAGCTCCTTCTGGGCTTCGATCTCCTCGAGCGGCGCCTCGACATGGTAACTATTGTGGGAGCCGACCACCTGCATGTGATTCATCCGGACAGCGCCCTCTGTCCATGTGAGGCCATTGTGGGTGTAGAAGCCCTGGGCCAAAGCGGCCGAGGCGAGGTCTGACGGGTTAGACTAGGTAAGCTTGCTGCCGGAAGAGACCGACTCACATCCCGATGCGATAAGTTGCTTGAGCCCCTATCCACAGCCGAGTTAATGGCTTTCCAATGGCAAGTATATGTGCGGCACTCACCATTGCGACCCGTGACGAGATGATATCAGCACTTGAGGTTGTCTAGGTGGTGTCACAAAGCCAGCGGCTATATTTTGAGGATCTTGAGGTACGAGGCTGATTGTGTACAATCAACACGATAGGTTTGTTTATATCGCGCCACATTCGGACGCCGAACGTTGATGTTTATTGTTGTTGACAAGGCCACTCAGACTCTTAAGCTTCAGTCTCATAATGAAATTAATCGTTGCGGGGAGAGACCACCATTCTCCAACAAGCCCAATCCCATCATTTGGTTCCCATACGTGGGGGGGCCCAATCCCACGAGGGGTGAAGGTGAAGGGAGGGGAACAACATTGACTGTCCATCGATGCATAGATCGTTGGTACAGTGTGGGAGTCCTGGAAGACCAGTTTTTATACTTGGAACCTGGCAGAGGTGCGTCTTTAGCAAGGACAAGAAAACAAATGTTCATTGTTATCCCAATATTATGGGATCCTCATGCGGAATCGGAGCTCGATCCCTCTCGGCGGTTCGACCTCCGTGTTCAGTGTTCATTGCTACATCACCACCTCATCCGCCCCAGTCTGCATCGACTTATGCTTCTCGCTCCACATATGCGGTCTAATAGGAATTCTTCCATCGCCCGGGGGGAACGCAGCATTGTGTGTCATGATTCTGCCAAAGTAGCCGGCTAAATGCGGTGCTCACAGATGGCCAGCAATGTTGCTGATTGGAAACCTAGGGTAATGGGCTGAGGAAACATATATGGTAGATGGGCTCGACTGCTGCCCTCAAAGTGCCAAATCGGCAGCAATCGACATCTTGGGCAACAAGATGAAGCTCAAGTCGCTAGCCTTTGGCCTACTGGCCATCATCACCCCCTGTCTCGCCGCCGAGAACTCGACCTACCTCAACCCTGTCCTCCCTGGTTGGCACTCTGATCCGTCCTGCACCCGCGTCGACGACACCTTCTTCTGCGCCACCTCGACCTTCATCGCCTTCCCCGGCCTGCCCATCTACGCCTCCAAGGACCTCGTAAACTGGCGCCTCATCAGCCACGCATGGAACCGCGAGACCCAGCTCCCCGGCGTCAGCTGGAACACGACCGGCCAGCAGGACGGCATGTACGCGCCCACGCTGCGGTACCATGATGGTGAGTTCTTCCTCATATGCGAGTACCTCGGCATCCCCGGCGGCATCATCGGCGTCGTCTTCCGCACGACGGATCCCTTCGACGACGATGCGTGGAGCGACCCCGTCATCTTCCACCCGGACAAGATAGACCCGGACATCTTCTGGGACGACGACGGCAAGGTCTACGCTGCGACGCAGGGCATCATCCTCCAGGAGCTCGACCTAGAGACCGGAGAGCTCAGCCAGCCGCCTGTGGAACTCTGGAACGGAACTGGTGGCGTCTGGCCCGAGGGCCCGCACATCTACAAGCGCGACGGGTGGTACTACCTCCTCATCGCCGAGGGGGGCACAGGGACCGACCACGCCATCACCATCGCCCGCGCGCGGGACATCAAGGGCCCCTACGAGGCGTATGAGGGCAACCCCATCCTCACCAACCGGGGCACGGATGAGTACTTCCAGACAGTCGGGCACGGCGACCTCTTCACCGACACCGATGGCAACTGGTGGGGTCTCTCCCTGGCTACTCGCTCTGGTCCCGAGTATGCACACTACCCCATGGGTCGCGAGGCGGTTCTCTTCTCCGCGACGTGGGAAGAGGGCGAGTGGCCAGTTCTCCAGCCCGTCAGGGGTCGCATGGAAGGCTGGCCGCTCCCACCCGAGACACGCGATGTGCCCGGCGACGGACCCTTCAACTCTGACCCAGACGAGTACGACTTCGCCGCCGACAGCCCCCTTCCAAAGCACTTTATCCACTGGCGCGTCCCTCGGCCAGACACCTTCACCACCACAGACAGCGGCCTCATCATCGCCCCCAGCCGGAACAACCTCACGGGTGTCCCCGACTCTGACTCCGACGTCGTCCTGACCGGCCAACGCGGCCTCTCCTTCATCGGCCGCCGCCAGACGCACACCCTCTTCGACTTCAGCGTCGACCTGTCCTTCTCGCCCCAGGCGGTCGGCCAGGAAGCCGGCGTCACCGTCTTCCTCACGCAGCTCAACCACATCGACCTCGGCGTCGTCCTGCTGCGCCCGGGCAGCAACGACACCGCGCCGTCGCTGCATCTGCGCATGCGCGCCGAGGGCACGGGCACGGCGCCGCCCGCGCAGACGGTGCGTCTCCCCGAGGGCTGGGTGGGCAGGCCCGTCAGGCTGCACATCGCGGCCGAGGACCCCAAGTCGTACACGCTGTCTGCGTCGTCGGGCGGCGAGGTGCTCGAGGTGGGCACGGCGTCGTCGGGGCTTGTGAGCGGTGGTGATGGGTCGTTTGTGGGGAGCCTGGTCGGTGCGTATGCAACGTGCAATGGCGAGGGGGATGGTGTGGACTGTCCTGAGGGAGGAGTTGCTAGTTTCCAGCGGTGGCGGTATACGCCTGTTGCGCAGTTCATTGCAGAGGACGAGTCGGTTCCTGCGTAGAGCTGGACGGGGGCATATCGTGAGCAAGCCACGGCTGATGAAATTCAAGTTTGATTGCCCCAACGGCCTCGCTATACTAAACCCTTAATGCAACTATTCTACAAAAATGTGGCTTTGGCGCCACTTGCTATCTAAACTAATCCAAGCCACCTCCCATGCCCCATCTTTCAGCACGATATATACTAGTAGGTGTTGAAGCTCTTCACTAATACATGTCAGCAGCTAGTAAGTCTACTGCTCACCCTTCTCGCCCGCCCGCTCCTACGCAATCCACTCACGTCCTCGTCCTCGTACTCCGCTTCTCCCTGCTTCTTCGTCCGCTTTGGCGTCTGCGCGGGCTTTCCCTTCGCAGGGCCCCTTTTCATCTGACGCCCCCGCTGCGGCTCCTCGGGTTCTTCTGGCTCCTCCGTTTCCTCGCGCAGCGGCTTTCTCCCACGGACTTTTCGTTCGTCGTGAAAGTCCAGGAAGCGATGGATCAACCGATGATCCAGGATCCGCTCCTCCTTGTCGTTAGGACCAGTCTTGTCCGTCTTGGGCCAGACGTATCCGTAAATCTTGGAATGCCTCTCGCAGCGAGGGCATGATGACCGCGTAACGTATGCGTTCTGCTGAACAAAGTACGTGGGACAGTTTGAGCACTGGATCCACGCCATGGCCGGTTCGGATAAGAGCAGCGGCGTGAGAACGTAGTCCCCGGGTGTCCGAGATTGGGCAGGCGGCGTGGACTGCTTGATGAATACCCGTCGCTCGTACTTCTTCCGGACCTTCGGGGTTTCCTCCAGCTCTGGCGTCTCCGCTTCCTCCGCCGTCTCGACGCTCACCGCGATCACGGGCGCTGCAGGTTGCGACTCATCCTTTGTCGGCGTATTCAGAATCGATTCTAAGGCCATGGGAGTTAGATCCACAGCGGTCGAAGGTCTTCCTTGTTTCGGTTCATCGTCTTTAATCTCTTTCGATGGGGTTAGCATGAGAGGCTCGGGACTCTCGTTCTCTGGCGACGTAACATCGGTCTCGACAACGTCGCCGCTGCTAGAAAAGACGCTCCGAGAAGTCGACCTGCTTCTGGAAGGTGCAGAGTCGGCCATTATGGATCCCACGATATGCTTCAGCTTCTTCGCGGGAGTATTTGGTGGGGTAGCGAGGACATCGATGGGTCGCTTCCGCCCACTCGGTGTCACGTCGGGAGTCGGGGACTCGATGGCTGATGAGTCACGAGCAAGACCTAGACGAGAACTCTTTGCCCGCGTCTTTCGAACTTTGGGCCGTATAACGGGCGTCACAGATGACGTTCTGGAGGATCCACCAACGCTATCGTCCCTCCTCCGCCGGCGCAAGGAGTAGGCCTCCATCTTCACCTCTTCAACGCTGGGCCTCACGGCCAACGTGCCATCCTCCGGCTCCCAGCCATTCCTCATCGCGTCCTCACAAGCCTGGCAGAGGCACTCGCAGTTGTCCTCGCCAAAGTAGTTGTCGCCATATGTGACCGTAATCTCCTCGCCGACTTCGATGTTTCGTGTCGCAATGATCTCGATCCCAGCGTGGCTCGTCGTGACTAGCTTGGCATTTGCGTTGCAGTCGTGGTTGGCAAAGCGCGCGGGCCCCATGAACAGGCTAGTGCACTTGTTCCGAGAGCTGACCACAATGCTGAAGTCCTTCTTGCGCACAGCAATCTCCTTCTCTTCCTCGGGGGTAATGTTCACCTGGATACCAGAGAGATACTTGATCGACTCGTTACGCCGGATATATCGCCTGGCTATAATGGCTGCCTCGTGTGTGACAATAGTGTACCGGTTGGTCGAGCTGACCTCCCAGGGACAGTCGGGGAGATAAATCTGAGCATACCGTCGTAGATGCCGTCGAAAGTCCTCCTTCTCCTTGTCATTCTTGAGTCCGTTCATAAACCTCCGAATACCATCGGTAGCGAGTAGCTTCTTCTCGGCAGCGTCAAGGTCCTTGTTCACGACAAGCTCATCTTGCACAATCTTGGCAATCTCCTCCTCGCGTACGCCACGGGATGGATGGTACGTTGACCGGTTCTTGGGTATCGTTGTCCAATAGTGAACCTATACGCACTAGGTCAATGCTGTTCAGTAGGTGAGCCGGCAGGCCCCCAGTACTACTCACATGGTCAACGAGCGCATCAGTCAAGATATCGTCGTACGCAGCCAATTGAGCCAGAGTTAGACGCTGTCTAGCCGGGACTACAGGAGAGGTGTCCTTCCGGGGGCGTCCCATTTTGGCACACATCCTGGTTTTGAAGCCGCACTTCCGGGCGCAAACAACCCAGAACGGCGAGTCAGGGAGAGTCGGATATAGTCCTCTCGATAAAGCAATGAATGGACGAAGAGTAATAATACGTAGCTCTTCTTCACGTAGCAGCTACGTTGAGACGGACGGACAAGACAGCCTCGCTGGGGGCCGTTGAGCAAAAAGGAGGGTGAGAGAAGGCGCAAGCCAGTCTGCCTCAAGAGCGTTGAGTCTGCGCCCAGTGCAAACGCAACGTCATGCTAGAGTGAGACGGGATAGCTGCAAGCCGCCTCTTCGCTGTAGTTCAGATAATATCACAGTTCAGGGGAATTGGGTTCCAAGACGGAGCGAGAACAAAGGAAAGTAGGGCAAAGGGGGTCAATGCTCGGGATAGGTGAGTGAAAGAGCGAGAGGTGGATGACATCGTGATCAAATGGGCTACGTCCTGGTGCACCTGTTGCATTCCAGCCACCCGAGAAAATGCCCCGTAATACGGCTGGCCAGGCGACGGGTGGGCAATTTGCAGGGGGTTTGATGGGCGCCCCTCCATCACCCGCTATGCGCAGCCGGGGTGTGGAATGCGACCAATCAGGATGCACCCTAGTGATTTTGATGGTGTCATCACGTGATTCGCAGCGCCGAAAAGTTCAACGCCAACTCGGAGCTGGGGATGGTTGTCACGAACCCGCGATGCGCTGCCGCTGAAGCTCCCACTGCCGGTGGCGTCGACACAATGATTCAATTAAAGGTATACCTTGCCTCGGAACTACACAAGATCCTTTTGCTGACACAATATAGACAATATTAAACTGCATCGACAACTCGGGGGCCGCTCTTGTTGAGTGTGTCCTCGTCGTCGGACAGAAGCGACATGCCAGGATAGGTACGAACGACTCCCTCCGCCGTATCCGAACCGACCCATTCCGCACACTTGGGCCCTCAGAATCTACACACAGTTGCTATTGAACTTGCTGCTGACCTACCTAGGCGATCGCGTCGTCGTTGTTGTCAAGGAGCACCGAGCTGCCTCTGCCTCTGGCATGGCCGGCATTTCCAGCGCCCAAAAGGTCAAGCGCGGTGACATCCGCCACGCTGTCATTGTCCGCACCAAGTACCCCATGCTCCGCCGCGACGGCTCCCAAGTCAAGTTCGACGACAACGCCTGCGTCCTGCTCAACAAGGCCGGCGACCCCATTGGTTCCCGTATCAACGGCGTGGTCGGCGCCGAGCTGAGGCGGAAGAAGTGGAGCAAGATTCTCTCGATGGCCCCCATGAACGCATAAATACCGAAATCGAGGAGGGAGGGATCATGGCGATATCAAGGAGATAGCAACGGACTACCAGAGCAGTCGGGGACGAGTACTAGGCGTAACTGTACGACTATATACTGTACAACAGAAGCTCAAGCGTGATGCATGGCTTCATGTGTAAAATAAGTACAAATCATTAAATTCACCACAATACCATAGACTATAACGGCAAATCGGGTCACTTTACACATGCATAGTATGTGGACAAATTATGTTCTTAAGTTTTCCATTTCCACAGACACTGAAAATCTATTTCGATTGTTCCCAAAACAAACAGGGGGGCCATCCGAAAACCAGTCTGGTTGGTACGAGGCCAAATCCCGGGCATCAATATCATAATGAACACCATATCCATCCAACGCCATGCAATGCTCTCCGCTAATACCCGTTCTAGAGCCAACCGAGTCCGATATAAGAGTACCGTAACCCAGGAATCGTCGTACATTATGTAAAAATATGACCGCATGAGCAGCAGACATAAAACAGTTTCTGTCCATCCTCCACGTTAACAAAAGATTCTGTGGCGGAGAGCCTGCGAGGGGGGCCAAGCTTACCATGCCAGTCTCAGCACTTCGCTGTTGAGATTGGAAGAAGACGGCCTCTTCATGGTTGCAAATAGGGCAAGCCTTGTTCGACCGAGGAAGCTGTAGTGTGGTAAAAGACGTGTGTCAGCCAGCAGTTCTCAAAGCATATCATGTTCAGTCGAGTTCCGAAGGGAAACCAAAATCAACACAAGCTTCTCGACTGCTTCCACCGTCGCAGCATGTGGGGTAGGGGCCAAGAATGCCATAGCCCCAACACAAAGCTTGTCGATAATCACAAATCAAGGACCGCGACACCACTGGCAGAAAAGACTTCGCTCGGGTCGGAAGAGTCCGACATGGAGGTGTCGTCGGGGTTATCGAGCATCAACTCCTCGTCGTAATCGGCGAAGGGGTCGTTATTCCAGGGACAGACAAACTCCTCCAGTCCGCTGCTCTCCTCAACATCCATCGGCGTTGAGAAATTGCTTGCATCAAAACGACCAAACAGCTCCTCGACAGGCTGGCCGAGCTCCTGGACATGGTCCATGGGCTGGCCGCATGTCATGCAGTCGACGACAAGGCCGCAGCAAAGGCAGATGACTGGTGGAGAGGGTGCACTAACCGTCGGATCAGATCCCACGTCCTGGGTAACTCCAGCCGTCTCGCCGGCCGATGTGTTCAGGACGTTGCGGAAGACGCACGTCGTCTGCGCATCCTCGGTGTACTGGCATGTGCGGCAGGTAAACTGCAATTTGTGGGCGTCCTCGTCCTCTTTGGGGTACAGCATATTGGAGCATTCGGAGCAGAAGCGGAATGTGACCTGCTCGGGCTTCTTGGAAGCGCCGGACGCGAAGTCCTGGGACGTCGTGGACTGGGGGGTCGCCATCGTATATATTGAGCCTGTCGGTCGCGACTCGCGATAGATTCGAGCTTGAAGTTTCGTGGATGAAGAGAACGCGTGATGCGGTTCGTGTTTTTCGACAGAGTCGATTTCTGGGCTCCGACAAAGATGCGCAAGAGTTGTTGTTGATGGGAGAAGAATACGGAGTGTAGCAAGGTGGCAGTGAAGCACGACGGTGCACGAGGGATGTCCGTCAGAGTCATCAGGCTCCAAGTTTTTTTGTGGGGCTCATTGTAGAGGTACGTACCAACAGTTGGAACAACGAAATACAGTAATCTGTACCAAAGGAATACTCAGTCTAAGAACATCAACTCTGAACATAACCATTGATGAAACTTCTTTCAGCTCACATGGAACATTTCTATTCCCATACAGCTTCTGCGGGATTTGTAATTGTTGACTGGGGATCCTCTGAAGGTGGTTTACGAACATCTACGAGTACTGCTGTTATCATCTGCACTGGAAGCTGAATTCGGTTTCCCCTTGTCTCCAGTATGTTCTTCTTTGCGCCTATCGCTTACCGTTGTCTTCGCCATCCATTGCATTTGTAAACTCAAATGTGCTGTAGACGGTCACTTATGACCACCTGCCTTAGACAGAAATAGGTACCTCCCGCAAGCCCCAGGTTGCGCCTCCAACACTATGGCGCTGTCCCTTGCAGCAGCCATCCCATCCCGTTCCTCGAACCACACCATCAACTCGTGGCGAATTCAAAGTCTATCAACACGAACCACATAGCAATGTCATCCGGCTAGCCTTAGCCAGTAGTGATAGAGGAATAATTTAGGAACACATCACTGGCCACCTTTTTGGTGGGTTTCATCTTCAAATCTTGCCGTGCTATGCGAAAAAGACCAATGAGGCTCACCTCTAAATTTCAGCCGTGGCACGAGGGGCACATCACAGGGCCGATCATACAAGGTCCTGATGCTCCAAAATACCTAGAGACGGATACTATAATTCGGTAATTGTCCACGAGACCAGCCTCGGTGTGCACAAGAACAGTTACCTGGTTGAAGGTCCCTCGAAGGCATGCCCCCGGGTAGGGAGCCTCGATGCTGACTAAGATGGCCATCGTGACCTGGTTGGCCCCCCACCACCACGACGGGCGTCGCACCAGGCCTCGTGATCAGCTAAAAATACCGGCAGCACTCCGCTGAAGCCTGAAGCCTACTGGGCGAATCCCCTGGCCGCCCTCGGACCCCGCACCCATTACACCTGCGCCGCAGGTTGTTGGTCGGTGCAAGGCGAGAGCTTCGCCTGCCTGGAACGCGGGGCTTCGCATTTGGGTCAGCTCCATCCGTCCAGCATCGGCGCACGTCATTGCATCTTCCACTCCCCATCTTGCCATTGCCCATCTGGCCTTTGTTTGCGCGCCCATATATAATTCTACCGCCTTTCATTGTCCCAGAACCAGCACATTGTATCCACCAGAAGCTTCATCAGGGCATTGATCCTAGCCTTGTGCAGCCACCCTCCCCCGGTCCATTCTCCAGCATCATACCCCTAACGCTCACAACCATGGTTCGTCTGTCGTCCGCCTGCATTGCCCCTGTATAGATTGCAACAATATCATTGACCCATTTACTTCCCCCAGGCCGAAACCGGGCTGCCTCCCAACTGGGAAGTCCGTCACTCCAACTCCAAGAACCTCCCCTACTACTTCAACTCTGTCGACAAGGTCTCGCGATGGGAACCCCCAGCTGGCACCGACACCGAAAAGCTCAAGTACTACATGGGAGCTCACCACAGCGCTGGGACACGCCCTGGTGCCGTCCCCGGCGTCCCCGAGGACAAGATCCGTGCTGCCCACCTCCTCGTCAAGCACCGTGATAGCCGCCGACCCAGCAGCTGGCGCGAGGTACCTACCCACCACACCATTCACTGAGGGGGACAGAGAAGAAGCAGACTTTGCTGACCGTTGGACAGGCCGAAATCACGCGTACCAAGGAAGAGGCCCTGCAGATCATCCAGGCCCACGAGCAAAAAATCAAGTCTGGTGCCGTGACCCTCGGCGAGCTTGCTCCAACCGAGTCAGACTGCTCATCGGCCCGCAAGCGAGGCGACCTGGGATACTTTGGTAAGGGTGACATGCAGAAGGAGTTTGAGGAGGCCGCGTTCGGGCTCAAGCCCGGCCAGATGAGCAGCGTCGTGGAGACGGCGAGCGGTCTGCACCTGATTGAGAGGTAACGTCACTGCTACACAGGCGCACATCCAGGGACCTCCTTTTTGGCTAACATGTTTGATAGGCTGGAGTAGCTGTTCCAGACAGGGGAAACGAGGTTTGCTTAGAGGAGACTGTACGATGGAGCTATCCAATGCCAAGAGGTAGGGAAAAGCCCTGGAAGTCCGAGAGCAGCAAAGATGGCACAGACAAAAAAAACCGAAAGAGAAACAAGGTAGAAGCTTATCGAAAGTTTGGATCAGCAAGTTTTGTCTGGCGATGGCATTTTGGAAGCCTTTTCTTTTTGCACAAACAACGGCGCCCCTATTAATGCCTTGGTCGCCCTCATCCCATGCGCCCCTTTTTATGTCAACCAGGTAGTATTTGTGGCTGATCCTATTTGAGATGCTATTGTTCGTACATGTCATGTCCCATCATGATATTTGTCTTTTGCTTCATTGCTCCGTGGCCAAAATCTTTATGGAGGTGGCTTCGCAAATCATTTCTATGTTCTCATGGATCCCATCAATGCCGTCTATCCTTTAACGGTTTATGCGTCCTATACCAGGAATCCAAACCATAGAAAACTCCAGGGAGTCCCAGAACTGGGGGAATGTGACGTGGTGTAGAGGAGGATGCTCAAACACCGGCCAGCCCCATGACTGTGGTCTTGAACGGTTCAACAGTTGTGAAGATGACGGTCATGACACCGAAGACGGTCATTGAGAGAGCAGCGTACGGTGCCGCCCGGCTTTTGGTCTCGTACAGGTACGTGACCCCCATGGCTGCGCCATTGATGCCAATGGCGACGCCTGCAGCGATAGTCACGGGGTCGTCGCCTTCGTCCTCGACGACCCCGCCACGGTTGTTGCCTTGCGTCTCGGGGTTGACCTGCGTCTGCTGTCCATAACAGCTCTTTTCCGCCTGGCTCAGTATCTCGGACAGGGAAGCGTCTTCACGCTTTACCCCCATCACTTGGAGAGCGAAAGGGCACAGTAGTTGCCCTAAGATCCCATTGCTCACCACCAATGCAGCATTGGCAACCATATTGCCCCCGACTGCCTCGATGGCCGGCTTAGCCAGGGCTAGAGTGGTGCTCCGGGCTGCAAAGGCCAGCGCCTCGGGCGGATCAAGCCCGATCAGATGCCCGCATGCCACGCACAGAAAGACATTCCCGGCAGCTGCAGTGACTGAGAAGAGAAAGGCCAAGAGCCCTGCAACGCTGTAAAGTTGACGACGACACTCGTACAGCTTGAAACCCCAGATGAGAATACCGACCTCCAGAATTGAGAGGGCCGCGTCGCCAGCGCCAAAATACCCATCGGGATTGCCTGGGAGCTCTGTGCCAGTGATGCTGGAGGTCCAGATAGAGTAGAGGTGCGACGCGCCAGAGAAGTCTGCTAGTACACTCGCGAGGTCGAAGCCGGGGATGGCGGCTGCCTTGGCCCTGGTGTATCCCGTCATGATGAGGGTGGTCATGAGAACAGGGTTCATGATTGTTGCCGCTGCGTTTTTCAGGAGTAAGTGGTCGAGGCACAGGTCGGACCGCTTGAATAGGCGTTGCATGCTGATGGCGGTAATCCAGACAAACCACAGGGTGCAACCATCGATGGCCCGAGAGTCTCCCGTCGCAGCCATGATGGGCGCTCCGATAGCCAGGATGCAGAAGAGCGACAGGAAGATAGGATAGTGTCCGGTGAGCCTGCTCCACTGAGCAGAACGCTTAGCCCTGCTGGGAGGGGAGCAGTCCATGGATGTTCGCCGGCTCGAAGTGGCAGTTGTGGAGGTAGTCTGATTTCCACAGGATTTTTCACCTCTCGTCTCTTCATGGCCGGCGGTGATGGAGACAGAGGAAAATGAGATGTTGACGACGACTCGTGGAGGGTTGGGTGCCAGAGGTTGAGGAAGGTCGATATCGTCCGGCCCCCCGCTGAGCAGCTTTCTGATGCGTGAGGCTGCTAACATTAAAAGAAAAGCTAAAGAAAAGACGGCTGTCCATGAAACAAGGTTTGTGATAACTAGGTACCAGATTGAAATGTTAGTGGGTTGTGTACAAAAGGGGTGTTGTTGACACTGGGCCACGTACCAAAATTTGCGACCACGGAGGCAATCTCGCGCTTTCCAAGGATCTCAAGGGGATCCACCATGACCATGGGAATTGGAAAACCAATACTCATGTGCACGTTGATAAAATCGACCTAAAATGAGTATAAGAGACTTGAGTGTCCTGCGGAAAGGGGGAAGCTCCATGATCACGCACCTTGGACTTGATCCATCTCTGATAGATTTCATCGCAGCGGAGGCTCCAAAGGTAGAGGCTGGCCATTATGGTAAATACGATAACCATGCCGAGAATTGAGGCGAAGAATTCAATTCTGGCGGGAGCCATTACGCGGCTCAGGCCCCAGATGGCCAGCTCGCTGAGGAGATAGATGACCACTACCCAGATAAGCTCGCCGATCTGCCCGAGAACATATTTAATCCGGGCAGCCCAAATTCCGTAAAAATCCATGGTGTTGATTTGTTTTGGGAATGTTTTGTCAAGAGATGATGCTGGGTTACAGTTGTCGAGGCCAGGCAATGCTGGAGGGAGCGGCTGTATCGCACCATGCAGGATTATAGACGGTGGAGGAACCGAGGGTAGAAAACATGCGAAAAGCTTTGTGCATCTAGATCCAAGCTATCAAAGGCAACTGAATTTTCGAGGGCCAAAAGGTGGCTAAAATGTGACTGAGTGGCAGACAATTGTTGGCACTGGCGACACTGATACTGTCAGTGTAAGTTGCCAGGTATCCGGAGATGCCTGGCGAAGGTTCGTTACACACCTCAGCATACCATACCCTGCTTAACGTGCGGGGAGAAAACATGAAAATAATATTTGCGTGCTAAGCTTTTAAGAGAGATAAAACTGCTTGATCTGACGGGAAACAGAAGGCGAGAGAGCGGTGCAGATCTAGAGGCGATTCACCGGCCCTCCTGCAAACGCGGAGGTATAGACGCCGGTGGAGACGGCTACTGAGACCGCAAGTCTTTCCTGCCTCAAACAGCGAGAAATCCTCGGGTCCAGAGGCCCAGGTAGAAGTACGTTGGAACCTGTGTGCTACCTGGGAATCGGCAGCAGTAGGCCGCAGGAACAAGGACAAGGCATTGGATCTGATGTTGACACGATCGGGGCGGTAGACGTGTATCATGTATATATCCGACGGCCGGGACAAGAGATCTTGGCCTCGGAGGGAGGACAGGAAGACATTGGGTAACCATGATACTGGTACCTGGGCCAAGGGCACGGGTTGTAAATCACGGTGGCATTTTGAACCTTGCATCTTGGATTGCAGTCCCCCATCACAATATCATCACTGATATCTCACCTCTCAGATTGTGGCGCTAGAAAAGCTAGGTAATCGAGGTAGTTGGGCAAAATAAACGTAAAAACATATTGTTTGCCCCTGGTGGAGAGAACCATCACCTCCATACGGACCCCCAATTTCCAGATGGGCTCGGCAACTAGCCAAGATCGTCGTTAGCGGGCTGGGTCTAGATCTAGAGCTGTTGCTGGTGCACTTGGGCTGTCAGTCAAACAGATGAGACATGGACCTGAATGGGCGTGGCTTGCTGCGGATGACCTGCAGCACGGCGCCTTTGCCGGCTTGGGAGGGCAAACGAGAGGCAAACGGGTGGATGCTGGATACCCATGCTACTATTCGCGGTTCTCGCACTGGCTTCGGGCTGGGCTCTCCGGAGTCTCGTGTTTACTCGACTCGGGGCTCTATCAGGTTGGTAAATGATGAAGAGCTTATGACACGTATACAGGATTCAGGACAGTGTCCGTGAAGTAGGGTCTCGTCGCCTGGGTTATGGCACCGATGTCGCGTGACGTTGGCTGGATCTAACACCAGCGGCCGCGCGTCTTCTCGATCGGCATGTACCAGGCTCTGTAGAATTTGGGGCGTGGATTCACAGTTCTGTTCAAGAAGGAAATTTTGCCATTGATAGCACTCGTATCCTGCGGTGACAATGTGCTGGGCAAGGACGTGGTCGGTATGTCGTAGAGAATCACGAGCTGGGGGGTTGGATGGTGGAACTGGAGGAGACTCGACGACTGGATGGGAAGGAACAACTGAAGTGCCCGTTCAGGGGTGGGCTTTGGGGGGTTCAGGGCAGTGGCACTGTCGGTGAGGTCACTCACTACCTAGGTAGCTAGGTGAGGAGTAGCTCTGGGGCCTGAAGCGCCCCACCAATTGCCTGCCCTCACGAATCTCAACAGCGGCGGGACCTGAACGATCATCTGACCGCCCCCGTTCGAACGACCTAAAATTTGAGCCTTGAATTTTGGTCAGTTCGATGGACGACTGGGCCATATTGCTTGCGAGACGCACCGCTTGTCACGGAACCCGCAGATACTGAAGTCGCGACGTGTCTTCCCCATCTGATCTTGAATCACGAAGTACTCGCCGGATCGTGGGACGGGCCAACAACCACGAATCGAGTCTGGCTGAGGTCTCCTCTCACCACCCGAGCTCGTCTCAGCCGACCCACCGCGGATAAGGCGTCGCCGTGGGAGATACGACCCGCCGCCTACTCGCCGTGTCTGTGACACATTAGAACCCGAGAACGGCTTTCTAGAAGTACCATCTGGTTCAGCCCTGGCTCAAGATGGACCCCAGGGCCAGAGAACAGGCCGAGGCCCTCCTCCTTGGCGTTGGCCGCACGTACGGCATCAAGGCAGGGCGAGATGAGATTCGGCATGCCTTGGATCATCCGGAGCACGGCTCGGAGTTTGCTGACTGGGCGAACCTGCACCTGAGCTCTGACAATCTGCTCACGGCGGATGAGATTGCGCTGTGAGACGAACCTTCTGGAAAACTGGAACGTTGCTTCCCGGATCATGCTAACATTAGGTCCCAGGTACACCGCGTTGGACAAGAGTGGTGAGGTGGACAGGCTGGCTGCGTTGCACGATCTAGCAGAGATCCCGGCGGTTACGGAAGATGAGATCAGGGGAGCCATCGAGGAGCTCAAGCGGTCCACAGATGCCATATCCAAGCAAACTGAGACTCTGCGGCAACAGCAGGACGCCCTCTCTCGCTTGGTCAAAAAGACTGCTGAAAGCGATGCGCGTAGACAAGAATTTGAGTATTCCCGACAGCGTAGATCGGAGTCTGAACGCAAGCGGATTGCTGCCGAGGTGAGCCCAGATGGATCAGAACTCCCTGCTTCTGTTGACTGAATGGGGTTCAAGGTCGAAGACTTGTCGCACAGTCTGGGGTTTCGTATCTCCGACATTGATCAGCAAGCCGACGAGTCGGGAGCCGTTCTCAATCAGACGGTCGATGGCATCATAAGCTCAGACGATAAGCTGCTGTCTAGCCTTCAGAAGCTGGGGTGGGAACTCGATCAGCACGATCCCGAAGAAGCACAAACGGTCGAGAGGTTGCGTGAAGTGTGCATGAGGTAGGTAACGTTCCTACCAACTCCCGATGTTTTACTAACCAAAGCTCATTAGGTTGATAAAAAATACCGTCGAGACGCTTCGCACCAAGTTGGACAGAGTGTATCTGGAGTCGCTCACTGAAGCAGAGCGCAGTGGAATGTCTAAGCCTGCGTCTAGTGACGAGGTTAATGCCCTCCAAGAAGAGGTCGAGTCGCTGTACTCTGAGATCCTTCCCGTGGCTCAGATGTCTGTGGAACAACAACATCTGGGGCCCGCACTCGAATCAATTTCTTCTCGAAACGGCCAAAGTCTCGGGCGATCTGTCGCCGCAGTTACCTATGTTTGTTGCCCCGACCTGACCTGGATACTGGATATTAACCTGTGGCAGATTATTGATTGCCTCGACTACTTGCTGGATCGTACGCAGCGCTTGAGAGACAGAGTAGAGGCTCTGCGTTCTCACCAGTCTGCTTCAGCTTCAATTCTTGCCACGGCAAAGGCGGAGCTGTCGGCTCCCGCAGAACCTGACAAACCCCCCGCCATGCCTCCTGTGCCAGCTTCCCCCGTACGCCCTCGGGCCAACACGGCCAATACCGGTGCTCGGAGACGATCGTCTGGCCTTTTCGAAGAACCGCCTCTCGACGCTCTGCTCCAATCTCTTGCAATCTACCTTGATGACGATGCCGAAGGTGCGGACAAGATCAAGATGCTTGCAACGACTCTGGATGAGAGATCTAGGAAAGCGGCGGATGTGGCCCTAGGCGGACAGGAGAGCTTTGAGGCCGCGGCCGCCAACCACGTAGATGATGTGCGTCGGGCACTGCAGCTTCTGAAAGACAGCCTCCTAGCAGAGAGCCCCTTTGGTGAGGTCAAGCTCGTGGATCCCGAGATCGAAGGTTCTATCGACTTCCTCTCCACCGAGGTCAGCCAGATTCGGGACACGCTCGAGCGTGTAGAGGCTAAAAGGGGAAACGGAAAGAGCGAGAAGAAGGACGAGATCCTTCGACGCTGGGGACAATAAAGGACTAAATTACCCAGCCGCGGGTCAATTCTTGATCTTTCCGTCGTTTTCCGGGCTGCGTCGGATGCCTTTGTGCTTGTGAAGAAGGATTCACTATTACGGTGGATGTTTGCTTCTACCCTTCGATATAAAATCCAGCGTCGGCGTGACCTCTTAGACTTATGATTGAATTTATTCTTTCTCATACCAACCAAAAATCATACCTCATTGTTCATAGACGACAATTCCTCTCAATCTCTAGCAGGGTGTCGCTGCACCGTACCGTCTACCATGGGCCTATCACGCATGCTGGATAGCGTTTTGGCCAAAGGCCAGGCCAAGCGACGAGCAAGACGAAGTGCATCTCTTTCACCTCACGGTTAGTCATAAAATGCCCCTGATTTATTATGTACAAGCTTTGACTAACGATCCTGCCAGGTGCTGTTGAGAAGAGAACCAGCAATAAAGAACGGCGCTCCAGACGACGATACATTGCAGACCTGGATCGTGAGTTGGACCGACTTGATCAGAAGTGGGACAAACTCTACGGTGTCTACCGCGGTAAGATGGAGATGTATCGTGACCTCGAATCAAAGCTCCATCGTCTTCGGACCCAGAAGTCTAGCAACCTGCCAGCCACACGGACATGGCTGGCCGCTCTTTACCAGCTACTCCTGACGGTAATGCAGGGATATTGTGCGCAGGTCGCACCTGGTTCCTGTTCCACGTGGGAAAGAAATCTCCGAGACGCCGTGTTCTTGCACGGATGTGACATTGACATGAGGAGGGCAACCATGGAAGCCATGAACTACAGGATGCAGTGGGTGGATGCGCATAGGCTGTACCAAAAGGGGATATGTGAAAGGGCCGATTCGTATGGTGGAAGCATGTACGGTGAACCTAAGACGCCAAGCTATTTCTCTCCGGACTCTTCCCCGGATACAACCAGTCGGGAGTGGCATCATCAGCACGGCCGACTTGACGGAGGAGGGGCTTTGCGCTTGCTCGAGGCACCGAGTGTCGAGAATTCTGAGGCTGAATTAAGCGACGAGAGTTCGGGCGGTGCATCGAGCGTTGGGAGTGGCGCCCTATCGAGTATCGGCAGTCCTCTTGATGCACCAAGTATCGAGAGGACCTCCGCTAGACATACCAAGCCTCCCAATCTGTCTACTGCGGCAAACAACGGCCAAAATGGCAGAGACCTCACGATGAGGATTATGTCACGCCAAGAAGTTGCCCTTGTCCAAGCCATCAACGCCGAGAGCAAGATGCCCCGAGCCTCAACCCAGACCGACCCCCAATATCCTTCTTGTCCACACAGAATGTTAATGCTAAAGGCGGGAGGCATTTTATGCAAGCTCTGCCGCGGGCTCGTACCTAAACCTGCGTATGCCTGCACGAAGTGTAGCTCCTTCTTCTGCAGTCGATGCAGCCGCCGGATGCAACTGGGGCTCCCCGCGTAGGGAGGGAACCGATGCCGACAGCATGGTGTATTTTGCTTTTGATTGGTACTTATTTGGGTGTTCTTATTTTATTTTGTCTTTGGCGTGAACTGAAAACTATGGTATGCGGGTGGTCCAAAAATAGTCAATCTCATCGCCGGGCTGACAAGTGTTTATGGCTCTCTGGCCGCAAGAGGAGAAGGATTGCACGCAGAGGAAAGATAGTCGGGTGTTGGGTTTTTGAAGACGGTATTGAGGGAGTTAAGGGAGTTTTGGGGTCTATTTCTACCAAATGTATCCTGTGAGGAGCTCTTGGATGTACCCATGCAGGTGTTAAGTCGTTTTCGATAGCTTGGGAAGTATGATTTAGGGAACACTCTGCTCTGGGAAGACTATAGACTGGGATTAAGCTCATGGAGAGAGGAAATAGAGATCATGGCACTGTCTCTGTATTCTGTATAGCGTCATAGGTGGGTACCTTGGCCATGTCAAACTGTCCTGGTTCCGCCTTGCCATCGAAGCGATGCTCAGCAGCCTTCTTGTCAACATACCACATGGACGTGTCCCTCACACTCTGCCACTCCAGATTTGACCTCCCCATTACGCTATCATCATTTTCCAGCATTTGCAGAGCCTCCTTCACCCATTCGATGCAGTTCCAGCCAGGCTCCCCTCCTCTAATGGGGACCTGTCTCAGTAACAGCAACAGACGCTCTGTGTCCCTGATCTTGGCGATCTGAATCCGGGCCAGGAGCATAAAGACAGATGACATGTCGACGTCCTCTTCGGCGTACACCCACAACGATGTCCCAGACCCATCTCCCACGATGCGCTCCTTGGCGTGGATGCGCTTCCCCGGCATGGTGGCACCGGGGGCTGGGGTTTCGCGCTTGGGCCCAATGAGGAGAGCCCAGTGATATCTTTGGGGAGCCAAAAGTCAGCTGTTGGGTCTGTCTCATAATGTGGGAGTGTGCCACTCACTTGTCCTCGCCGCCGGGCATTTTGGATTTTCCCGCGCGGGCGTGGAGGCCAACATAGAAGCGGTCTTTGCTGGAGGGCATCGCTCGGGTCCAGTCGTCAGGCCCTGGAAGTGTACTGGCGTCAAAGGCCTGGTGACTCCTAAGCGTTCTGCCAATATCAGTAAACAGGCAGATAATGGTAGATGAAGAAAAGTGCAGAAATGCGGGGGTTCCATATGCATAATACCCAGTAACATGAACCTATAGTACCTAGTAGTAAGTTGCCTTCTAACTTTGAACATGGATTTATACATACCTAAGTACTCCGTGCATTTATCTTGACCTAGTGTATCTGCGTGTACACGGTATTAAGTTATCCATATACCTGGTTTAGTCCCACTTATGCCTTTATATGGATTTATATCATATATCTCAAAGTAAAGTATCAGCAGGGCAGTCCTATGGAGGGGAACCTAGTACTTCACAGCCTGGTCTGGGCGCCACGGCAGCGTGTAAGCTGCGAGACGGTACGCCAGGTTCATGCATTTTACTGGGATACTTCCTGCATAACGGTGTCACGATGGTACCTAGCATAATATGCACGCAGGGCCACTGAGCCAGCTATGGGCTGGGTGGTATTGTATGCAAGGCGGGGATCTTATTAGACCTGGAGGGCCTGATATGTCCCTTGTAAGCTGGATGGTTTTATCCACCATACATGAGACGACGAGCAGAAGAGTTGACATAAGAGGTATCCATGAGTAAGATTCAATGTAGTAGGGGGGGGATCAAGCGCTGATCGCGGGGGTACCAGGACGGCGCTCGAGCTTGACCTGGATATCGTCGATGAAGGCGAACCACCACCAGCGAACTGACCACTGCTTGCGGCTTTCGTCTAGCTTGATCTATGGGAGTTGTTAGTTCCTGAAATTCTTTATAGAAAACGCAGGGGTGAAGAAGAAAAAAAGCCAGCAACGTACATCGTAACGGCTGAATAAGGTGGTAATCAGCTTATGAATCTCCACGTTGGCCATGTAACGACCAGCACAAATCCGGTTCCCCGCTCCAAAAGTCATATCCGCATCCTTCATCCTCTTGAGACGGGCCGCAAACGCGTCGTCCGACTCACCTGCAGCCTGCAGCCAGCGGTCGGGGTTGAACCTATCGGGCTCGGGGCCCCAGACATCGGCGTTGCGCGACGTGACCCAGGGGTTGAGGCCAACCTTGGTGCCCTGCGCAATAACACGGCCGTCGGGGAGCGTCAGGCCGCCCTCGGGGACGACGCGCTCGAGGATTCCAGTGATGACGGGGTGCATGCGCATGCCCTCCTTGATGACGGCGTTGAGGTACGGCAGGTCGCGCGTCTCCCCGTACTGGGGCGGGAAGCTGAGTCCTGCGCCGTCGAGCTCGGCGACGAGCCTGGCATGGAAGTCGCGGTTGGAGATGACGTACCAGGTGATGGCCTTCATGACGGCGGCGGTGGTGTCGGCGCCGGCGAGCACGTTCATCATGAGGTAGCTGACGACCTCGTTGTCGCCGACAATGTCTGGGTGCGTCTCCTTGGCCTCGAGGAAGTTGTCGAGGAAGTCTCCGCTCCCGCGCTTCTCTGGGGTTGCGATGCGCTCCATGAGGCGCTGGAAACTGTAGTAGGCGGCGTTCTCGAACGTGGCAAACTTGATGGGGCAGTGCTGGTTCTTGCCGAGCAGCCTATCGAGCCATGGGATCTGGCCGACCTGGAATATGTTAGCATCACACGTATACGTACATGTATACTTGGCCTATCATGGTAGGTATACATACACAGCCCAGGTAGCGCATCACCATCTCGCCCGTGTGGATCATACCCTGGACATCGGTCCCCGACTTGAGGAAGCCCATGTCCTGGCCAAAGGTCATCTCCCAGTCAAAGTCCCAGGCGCCATACTCAATCCAGTCGGCAAGGTCGAGCGTCTTGCCAGCATTAGGCCCGCTGACAAAGCGATCCTCGAGCTGCCGGCACATGGTCATGGCCATCTTGTCGGCCATATGCTCCTTGGCCAGGATGGAGTTCAGGGAGAAGTACTTCTGGTACGGCTTCATGTACCGGGTGTGGAAGTAGTTGCTGCGCGTGCTGAAGACATTCTCGAGGCGCTGGCCCTGCGAACTGGCGTCGGCCACCTCGTAGAATTCGCTCTGTGGAAGGGCTGGTAAGCGCAGTCCAATGATGCTGATGGCTGTACTGACCTTGACAAAGTCGCCGCGGATGGAGTAGACCTGCTTAAGTATCTCTGGGTCGCTCAGGCTGACCATATTAGGCCCGATGCGGACGGCTGGGCCATGTTTCTTGTGAAGGGCTTGGTGGCTTTTGGTGTGAGTGCAGCAGAGGTAATCATAGAAGCGCCACAGGTCAGTGAATTTGGCCAGGAACGGGCCTGGCAGGGCCTTGAGGGGAGAGGAAAAGTAGGCAACGGTAAGGCGAACAACGGCCAGAGCTACAGCAACCCCTATGGCCTTTGTAGCAAGGTTCTCGAGAGCCATGACGTCGTCAATAGCGGGAGAGGGGGTCGTGATAAGCACCCAGGGGTGGGCTTCAGAGTAAGTATCGGGTCCAACAGGCTGGAACGGGAACCAGAAACAGCTGAATCGACCTCTAAAAATAACAATAGACCTGTGGACTAGACCGAGGAAAAGAAGATTCGGAACAAGGGCAGCACGTCTGCTACATACATAGTGGTAAAATAAAGGGGCTCCCAGGTTGACAGCTCCTCCAGTTCGGCTTTTCCACGCCGGGCTTGGTAAGGACTAGACTGGCGGACACTCTTCAGGATGCATGTCCTCCCTGCCTAGTCATGGGACCAAGAGCTAACGGAAACTTGTTCGGGCATTTCTTGGTGCTATTAAGACCAGAGATCATGATGCTAGTCATGCACCTTTGACTGCATCATGTAGATCAAACGTTAAAGACGCATGCTTGTACAGCAACATGCCCAGGGGTCAGGGTTCTCGAACGGAGATACCAGGTATATAATGCCCACAGTATTCCAGTAAGCCCTATTACATACGAAGTAGTACCATGAACGGCTATTATGAGGCCCAATGCCCCTGTTGATCCAAAATGTCTCCTTCATGAGCTACATTGTTCATCATAATAGGGTAGGGAAGAAGACTAGGACAGTCGAGTGGGGAAGTCGAGTCGGGCGTGAGTTGCGTCAAATATGACATGTCTACTGCTCGTATTATTCACAACACTACGAATACTACTACCACTACGGATAGTAGTACTAGTATAGTAGTATTGGTATCCTCTCTGTGTGGTACAGACCCATGCTTCCAGGGGATGCCCTGCATGCAACCCCAATCCCCTGCCAGCAGGATTCTGGAACCCAACAAGTCACGCAGCAAGCATCTGACGATGCCCTGCATCCAGCAACAGACTAATAACCTCCACTCTTGCGGGACCGGGAGGCTTCCCGAATCCCACCAAGCCTGCCTGCCCCAGCCAGGGCCTTTCCCCGGTCTATTACAGACGCGGCTCGTGCCCTGTTTCGTGCTTTGCAACCAACACAGACGACGGTCAAATTAATTACGTAGCCCATCGAGTAAAGAGGCAACTACTGGGGATTTCTGTTGGTTCTCAAGCCCGTGGCTCGAGACTATTGATGGCACGCAGGCAACGAAAAAGAAAGGAAAAAAAAAGGGGGGGAGGGCGGAGGAGGAGAATAATCGTACGAGTACTTTAGACATCATATAGCATCCCTTCGCCATAAATCATGATCCGCCGCTCGATATCCTGGGAACCCAACTACTATTACTCGTATGTAATACAAGTACCACGCTCTGGCTACGGCAGTTGTGGAGATGGTGTCGAGACCTGACAAGCCCCGCCAGCGTTGGCTGTTGGCTGTTGGCTGTTGGCCCCATGCCCAACCAACGCCAAGCAGTCATCTATCGATGGGTCGCAGACGTCGCATGGTGTTGTGCGTGTCGTTATCTGCGGGCCTCTGTGTTCGCATCGCACCATGTGGCCAGGTTTTGACCGGCGAACCAACCGGAGAGACCGCAGGCATGGAAGCATGGCTTTGCCGGCGACAGACCAGGGAAGGGGGGGAGGGTCAAAGCGAGACCAGTGAAATTCATCACATGGCTGCGAGGAAAGGCAAAACTGCTCAGATAATACCTCATACAATGCTCCATGGTCTCCTCGTAAGGAGCACTGCAGGTCGTCAGGTGGCAGACGAGCCACATGGCGCAGCAAGGAGGGACTCGGCAGGGTTTTCATCAAGCCTCTTATCCTTTCCCTCGTCCCCAAGTGACGTCTGCCACTCTATACACATTCAAGAGGATTCCGAGTGTCGTGTCTGGAGGAAGAATTGATCTGCCCCTTAGGGGGTTTATTCTATGTCCTCGTACGACGTGTGTTGGATCCCTTGAACAGCACTGTCAACGGTGCATAGTACATTGGTAATGTAATAATTATGCATTTCGCTCTACGGAGTACCATTCACGGCAAAACGGCATTTAGTTAGGATTCCGACAATGTGGTCAACTAGCTGCCTGTAATAATACGTCGTCATCCAGATTCCCAGGATGGAGTACGTACTCAGAAGCATGGACTGATTAACCCCTGCAGTTCCCCTTCCACTCCCAGTCCTCTTTTCGGAAGTGAAGCAAATCCTGGAGGGAAAAGAAAAGCAAAATCAACGACAGTGTGTCATATCTGGCACGACACCAGAAGATCGCCGAAACTTTGACGAGATTGCTTCGGCATCTCTCATTCGGTCTCTTGACTATGACTTTTCCTTGACTTCCATCGCCACTGGGGCCATTAGCCATCGCCGGCCTCAGTTCCTAAGACATTCTCCTTTTTGACCTGCAAAACCCTAGGCTCGCAGGTTACATGTACCCAACTTACACTCATCAACCTCGGCCGACGCAGGAACAAGACCACCGTCGCAGCCATGAGCTCCTACGGCGGGCGAGGCCCAATGCTCAACGCTGTCCTTTGGGTCGAGAGCTGTCTCGCCGCTGTCTTTGTTCTAGGTCGCTGTTACACTAGACTGTTCATTATGCGCAGTGCTGGATTCGATGACTTTTGTCTGTTATTGACATTGGTGAGTGTATCTCGGGTCCTATGCAAAGGCAAGCTGTGCTCACCTGATACCAAGTTGCTGCTCATCGCGTACTCGGCATGTATCAGCGCAGGCACAGCGCACGGCATCGGACAGAAGCGAGGGGATGTACCACCCGACGACTACACCGAGGCTATGAAGATGGAGATTATTGGGCAAGGCGTATGTATCTTCAACATTGCGACGAGTAAGGCAGCCGTCGCCTTCCTGCTCCTGCGCTTCGCCGCCCGGAAGTGGCATAGGATCTTCATCTGGTTCTGCGTCGTCACCAACTCCATCATGGCAACCCTCCTCACCGTCGCCGTCTTTGTCCAGTGTATCCCCGTCGAGTCGGTGTGGAACTTTGACGTAAAGGGGAACTGCTGGCTCGACTTTACGACGGCGGGCATCACTGTATCTGGTGCGTCAAGACACAGAAGTAGCGATGATGATCTCAGGAAAGGGCTAACAAGCAACTTCAGCGTATGCCGTGTGCATCGATTTTGCTTTGGCCATCATCCCGTGCTTCATTGTCTGGGAGCTTAATATGAAGAAGAAGGACAAACTTGTCACCATCTGTGGGCTGAGCTTGGGTGTCTTGTAAGTCGCTGTTGAATATTCCTTGCTCGGCGTCGTACAACACATAATTTGACTATTCCTCAGTGCTGGCATCTGCGGTATCCTACGTACAACGGCGCTGAAGTCGCTGAGCTCGTTTGATGAGTACATCTGTAGGCCTCCTCGCCCTTCCAAAGGCACCATATAACCCGACAGCATGAAGCTGACTCTCACAATACTACAGTCGATACCGTCGACATGCTCATATACTCGGGGACCGAAAACTTCGTCTCAGCCCTCTGCGCCTCCATCCCCGTCCTCCGCCCCCTCTGGACCAAGCTCATCCACGGCTACATCTCGACCGACGGCTCCTACCCTTCCAAACGAAGCTACAATCTCAGCGGCCTGCGCAGCGGCGAGAATCCCGCCGGCGTGGGTCCCGAGACGCGCATCTACGCCCGTGGGTTCCAGGATGCGTCTGACAATAGCAGCGAAGACTCGATTCTGGGGGTCACGGGGAATGGGCAGAAGGGGGACGAGGATCGAATACACTGTGAGACAGAACCCTCGCTCAACTCATCGGCTTCGGATGCTGGGGTGCCTCCGCAGCCTGATGGACGACATGGGAAGCGTTGAGGGACGCCGCCGACGCGATGGGATGGATATATGACAAGGTATATACAGCGGTTTATTTAGTGTGTGGAATTTACACTCCCTTGGAGGGATGGTCTAGGTTGGTATATTGGGAGGCAGCATGCATATAAATACGTTTTCTTTTTCGCCGACATTTGTGTAGCGTTCAGGGTACCTCCTGTGCAGATTGTGTATACTAACTAGAAGACTGCCCTCGGGGTCTCTAATATTTCGCCCGCCTGCATTCCAGTCACCTACCTCAACGACTTCGACGGTGCCTGGCCTAGTGTCCCTAGGCCCCTTGATGAGAGAGTCGCTCCAACCCTGATGAATATTACCGGTCCTGCATCAGTCTCGAAACATACCTAAACCCAGTCACTGCCCGTGCAGTTCCTCACTTGATCCCGCGTCCCATTACGGGTATTTTCCAGTGCACCGCACGTGGAACACAAGTCAGTCCAATGTCCATAGACTTGGAACAACCATCTTGGGTCTCACCTTTTCCACAACCCTCAGACCATATGGCCATTAATATCACCCATCGCACTGATTAATCGGCAGCCGAGAAATGATGTGTTGGACGTGACGTGCAGTGCGCAACACGAAACTTGGCTTCGATCCAGCCACGCAGACTAAGCTCCAGTCTAGAGAAACATTAACTGGCCAACGAATGATCCGGTCGGTTTCCACGGAGCCTATCTCCTCTCAGACATCAACTACGTCAACCGTGGCTCATGCTCGTGGCATTGCTAGTAATCGCTAGCTATCCGGGAAATGTGCCCCCGGAGTTGCCATCTGACTGTCTTCCGTGTCTGAGGCCCCCTCACCATGGAGAGAGATCTGAACGTAAGCAACTTCTTTGAATGACGTTGCTGGAACTTCAGTCCACAGCTGGACGCCAATTGCCGGAAGATTTTTGCCCGGTTAGAAGCGCATTCCAGTTGGACCATGTGGGAACCACACATACGTAATCCAACAATTGACATCTCCGGATCCATACAGAGTTCAGACCGGTCGGTCCAGAAGTGTCCATCGTCTCGCACAAAAAAGGACTCGCAGGAAGACAGGCCATGGCGTTGCGAGGAAGTGACCTGGGTCTGACGACTGGCATGCAGGGCGCCGTAGTTATATAGCAGTGCCGGCAGTCTGCCATCCGAGTTCCACCTCCTATTCAGTCAGCTCACACCCACACTCAAGCCGCAACATATCGCCAGCATCCAAAGCACAAAACCGCAACCATGGCCTCGGAGTTTGTCCCAGACTCGCTCTACCACACCTGCCTCAACGTCAACGAGCATGGCGTCGAGACAAAAGAGGTGATCCCGAAGTTCTACGTCATCGGCACGCACGCGACGGTCGAGTCCGCCAAGAAGTTCGCGCTGGGCGTGCTCCCGAGCCTGGGCTACGAGAAGTCGGACTTTGCCGACTACGAGGAGCGGCCGCGCGGCATAGAGGAGTGGTCGCGCGGCGAGGGCGTCGTGGTGTACGCCAAGGCGGCGCCGGGCCAGGAGTTCAAGGTCATCATCGACACCAAGCTCAACACGGGCAAGCTGCGGGCGTCGTCGGCCGACGGGTCGATGCTGCTGCCCAAGGGCGTGGACCACCTGCACTACCTGGTGCAGACGACCATCGACTACCGCGCGGACCGCAAGACGTCCAACGAGATCCAGGGCGCGTACGTGCTGCGGGAGGACGCGCTCAAGGCGGCCAAGTGGTGCCTGCTGGTGGAGGGCACCAAGGAGAGCGACTACGCCGAGTTTGACTCGCGCGAGGACCTCAACGAGAAGGCCGACTGGCCGTATGGCGAGGATGTGCTGGTGCACGCCGTGGAGGAGACGGGGGAGAACTACCTGATCTCGCTCAAGACGCCGCCCCAGGCCAAGAAGCACAAGAAGCAGTGAGCGATGGGGGAGGGGAGAAAATCAGAAGGGGGACTGTATCCTTGATGAAATGTAATATGCAACTGTCAATGAAAGAAAATCTAAAAATGCCGTGGTCCTGATGAGGTAGTGAAGTGATGTGAGCGATGAAGTGATGTGAGCGATGAAGCGATGAATCGTTGGCGACAATCACCCACCCAGTGCACTGTGCATCCCCCCACTCTTCCCATATAATATCAAATGCCAGTCCTCCGTTTACTGCATAGGCCGGCATGGCGCAGGGGTAACGCGTAGCACTCGTACTCTCACGACTAATGCTAAGATCCTCAGTTCGAATCTGAGTGTCGGCACGCTTTTTTGCTTTTTGTTTTTGCTGTTTTATCTCTACTCTCTGGCGACGATTCTGGCATGATATGCTTTTCCTTTTGACTGGAATCCGTTTGGTGGTGTTGTGGAGGAAGGAAGGATTGGTGTTACCAGCTGCTCGGGACACAACGGGCAAGTGGTGGTGGGTGGTGCGGCAGGAGCTACCTGCACCTTCGAGCGACCACAGTCTGGGCTGCTACGAGCCGGAAAGAAGCAGCATTCTTACATCATCTGGATAAATTGACACATCTTTCCAACTTTCTTTTCCAGGCAAAATAAATACAATTAGATAGAGGTAGTATCATCGTGGTCACGGTGTTTCCGATATGGCTCGTTGGTTTGGCAAGAGCCCAGATTGTTAGATAGGTGCATCCAAGTAATCTGTATCAGGATGCCCAATAAAGTATTACCGACTCTACGGTACATGTAGAAACATTAAATGGGACAGCAAATGGCAGTCCAATGCCCAGGCTATTAAGATCACATAAACACACATACAGTAAAGTCAAATGTTACCCTGCTAACCAAACACATCAGAGACGGTCATAGTATCAACCTCGGGATGATTCAAAGGCAGCGCCTTACCTACATAGTTCATAGTCTACTCATAGTGTAGGGGTCGTGTCTTGGATTTAACTGTAGCATTGCGTGGGTGCTACATACCGTATTGGTGAACATTCTGATAGGTCGCATTCGTCGGATCTCCTGACCAACGTTACTATCATGTTGGTCTATGACCCGGCCATTGGATATTTAATTTGATACCATGTTTATTCTTCCCGTACTGGTTCGCAGCCTGTTGAGCCGGGGGGCAAAACGACGTGCAGGTTTAGGTTTAGGACTTAACTACGACCCGAACCGGTTGCCAAGGCGGTCAGAGGGTGTACAACTTTAGGCACTAATTAAGGTCGATGCTATCGTGTTGGAGGCGTTCGCAGCAGGTGGCAAAGTCGCCGTGCCAAGGTCTTGGGAGATCAGCTCGGAGCTGACGGAGCTCGGTTCAAGCCGCGAGGAGCTCCTTGGGGGGAGGCTCCGAGACTAAAACGTATGCTTCGCTCGAAAGACTTATACTAGTAGGTAGTCAGCTACCTCTTCATCCTACTACTTTCCAAAGATGACCTCAGGCTGTGACTTTGCGTACCGTCTGACAGAGACAAGAGATAGCTAGCTCTTGAGCATTCACCTCTTAGCCGCTTGGTCGGCCTATTTTCTGCCGCCGATCCCCTAGTATCCGATTAATCACATTTTCTATTTCGACGTAACATTCTTATATATCACCGCAAAATGCTCTCGAAAGTCGATCGATTCTCCAGGCCAGCTGACATGAGAGTTGTAGCTCGACATGCCATCTGAATCAACATGACGATCTGTCACGTCAGTCCACGTCGTAGGTCCAAAATTGCGGACCTCTAGTAGGTCAACTCCAACTGTCCCTGAGGAGATCGCCAAGGCCCAAAGCGATATGGGAAGGGCCAGTATTGTGGGCTCTTTGTCGAGCTCAAACGCCGGGGATATCTCTTCCGGCAGCTCTCGTCCTGCTATCTGGAGCTAACCAAGGAACCAAGTCCGTGTCATGAATTCTTTGTACATCAGCTAGATGGTGTTTTCGAAGCTGTTCATCATTATTTACGTTATCGCTGTCTGCTACTACGGAACAGGGTTACTGAGAGGTGCTCGAAAAGTCCATTTCCTCTCCTACGCGACGATAGATGTCATGGAGCAAGGACGGCAGTGGGATCCTGAGCTGCCTCAGTCTGATTCTTAGGACGCCAGGGTCCCTCGGTTCTTAATATACTATCTGAGTGCTGCCCAGACGTAGGCATTGTGCCACGAGGAGAGGCCGTCCATGATTAGACCTACGCATGTGTAAGGCTGCTCATAGAAGACGTGATATTGAGCTATGTACTCGGGCATGATCTATGTATACCTAGCAGTGCATATGCAGATGACAATAACAAGTATATCCTGTATAAAGGAACAGTTCGAGACCATATTCCCACGCAAAGGCCGGCAGATACATGTGCCAGCCCATCACAGCTTGGTCTTCCTGACCTTGGCCCCGTAGACAGCCACCTCAACCCCCTTGACACCCCCATCCCTCATCACCCTCCGCAGGATCTTGCCACTGGGCGACTTGGGCACCTGGTCGACAAAGACGATTCCTCCCCGCAGCCACTTGTACTTTGCCGTCTGCCGCTCGACCAGCTGCCGCAGCCGATGTGCCAGGGCGAGCATATCGGCCTCCTTCATCCGCCCAGCAGGACCAGCAGCGACGACAAACGCCCGCGGCCACTCGGTCGCCTCGGCCTCGTCGTACACGGCCACGACGCCGGCGTCGCCAACCTCGTCGCTACTGCACAGGATGGCCTCCAGCTCCGCCGGCGGAACCTGGAACCCGCGCACCTTGATCAGCTCCTTGATGCGGTCGCTCAGGCGCAGCGCCCCGTCGGCATCCAGCGACCCGACGTCCCCCGTGCGGAACCAGCCATCCCGCGTGAGCGCCTCGTTGGTCGGCGTCATATCCGACTTGGCCCCCGGGGTGAGCCCCCCGAAGGGCAGGTACCCCATCATCACCCCCGGCGACCGTATCAGCACCTCTCCCGGCTCGCCCAGCGCAGCAGGCCTGGCCGCCGCCGCCCCAGGGCCGCCGCCGTCTCCCCCGCCCGCCGCGATCATGAGCTCCACCCCCCAGTGCGGCGTCCCCGTGTCGTCCCTCTGGGCGTGCATCTCCCGCGCGCCCAGCCCCCGCTGCAGCGTGACGCTGCACGCCTCCGTCAGCCCGTACCCCAGGCGGATGCGGAAGCCCAGGCGCGCGTGCACCTGCGCGACGATCTCGTGGCCCAGCGGCGCGCCGCCCGTCAGGCCCGCGGCCACGCTGCCGAACCGGCCCCTGTACGGCTCCACGGCGGGCGACTTGGCCAGCATGACGGCCACGGGCGGCGCCATGTGCAGGTACGTGACCCGCCTGCGGGCGACGGCGTCGAGCATGGCGTCGAGCCGGAAGCCCTGCATCAGGTAGACGGTGGCGCCGGTGGGGAGGGCGATGAGGAGCAGGTTGAGCAGGCCGTAGACGTGGTAGAAGGGGACGAAGCCGAGCCAGCGCTGGGGGGTGGCGCGGCCGCCGCCGCTCTGGGCGTAGTAGTCTGCGTCGTGCCACAGGGAGGCGACGGCGAAGTTAAGGGCGTGGTGCGAGAGGAGGACGCCCTTGGAGCGGCCGGATGTGCCCGAGGACCAGAGGATGACGGCGGTGCGGGAGGGGGCGTCGAATTGGGAGGGGGCCCTGAGCTGGGCTGTGGGAGGGGTGAGGAGCTGCTTCCAGTCGGATGAGGAGGAGGAGGAGGAGGATGGTGGTGATGGGTACGTCTCGTTGGCCACGTCGACGGTGTAGATGGGCACACGGTCAAAGTACGCGCCATCGTCCTGCATGGCCACGGCCTCGCGCATGGCAGCTACACAGGCCGTCGAGGTGACGATGACGCGCGGGCGCGAGTTCTGCAGCACCCAGGCAATCTCGGTGCTGGTGAGGGCGGGCGAGACGAGGGTGGCGGTGAGCCCAGAGGCGAAGGTGCCCAGGACAGCGGTGGTGAAGGGGAGGCAGTTGGGCAGCTGGATGGCCACGATGGGGGCCATGTGTGGGCGCGCGCATGTTGGCGTGGGCGGCAGGGCGTGAAGGTCGTCGGGATCCAGGCCATGCAGTCGCTGGAGGCTCGCGGCGAAGGCGAGGGAGTCATGGCGGAGCCGGGAGCGGGTGAGGCCACGGTCGTCACAGTGTTAGTCGACTCGCATCTCGAAATGCCCAGCTGCGGCCCAACTCACCAGTTGCCTCGTCAACAAACACCAGTCGGTCGCCCTCGACGCGCGGCACGCGATGCTCTCGCGGCGTGAACTCGCTCTCGGCCTCGAAGGGATTGCTGAACAGCCAGTCGAAGACCTTGGCCTGGGGGAATGCGGTCGGCGCACCGGCGTGAGCCAGCGCTGGCGATGGGGGGCCTGGCATTGATGGGTGCAGCTGAGTGAGTGCAGTGCAACGTCCCAAGTAGACGTCTACTAGTGTGCACGTGTCTGTGAGAACTAGCAATCGCTGCCAATTGCATCAACTCGCGCAAGACAAACGATGGAGAGGTCTCGGAAGGCTGGGGGATCCGCGGCTTTTGGGGGTCGAGCGACTCTAATCTAATGACATCTCTAATCTGTATTGGGATCGGAGTACGGAGTAAAGATAGCGGAATTGCGGAGGCGGGGGGGATTCCGATCCTCCTCCCCCCCCGCCCTGGATTCGTAATAGTAATGCCGACAGGGCACTTCGCAGTCGCATCCGATTCACTCATCGGACATTCGGCCTCATTCCGTGTTTCGCTGTGCAGGGCCGGCATCTGCCTTCGGCATGTCACCTTGGCCGCACCCTCGGGGGCGCGCTGGAACCCTGGGGGTGGACATGGGGGCATTCACAGGGGTCATGAGTGATGGATTCTTGGAGGCGTTCAGCCATTATCCAGCAGATGGTAGCTTCGCGGCACTGCCCGGTCGGATAGCCGCAAAAACCAATTATCTGAATCAGCGGTTCCTCTCGTACTAAGCTGAATTACCATTGCGGCGAGGTCATCAGTAGGGTAAAACTAACCTGTCTCACGACGGTCTAAACCCAGCTCACGTTCCCTATTAGTAGGTGAATAATCCGACGCTTATGAATTCTGCTTCGGTATGATAGGAAGAGCCGATATCGAAGGATCAAAAAGCGACATCGCTATGAACGCTTAGCCGCCATAAGCCAGTTACCTGTGGTAACTTTTCTGGCACCTCTAGCTTCACACATCGAAGGACTAAAGGAGGACCGATAGGCCACACTTTCATGGTTTGTATTCACACTGAAAATCAAAATCAAGGGGACTTTTACGCTTTTGTTCTACTGGAGATTTCTGTTCCCCATGAGCCCCCCTTAGGACACCTGTCATGAGTGAGCATTCGAACCACCGTCCAGGGACACGCTTCGTTCAAGGGAATCAAGGCTTCGTGACTCGTGCTCGCATTATCCAGGCCTGTCGGCCTGAGATCCCCCGACGCCGATCCCCTACTTGGCCTTGGCCTTGTCTGGCCCCTTGTTCAGCACCAGGTACAGCGGCAGCAGCACCAGCGACCCGACGAGGCACATGAGCGCAGCGAACAGCTGCCACGCCGACCACAGCAGCGGCCCCAGGCCTGGCAGCAGGAACTGGATGCAGTCGTTGACCTGGTACAGGTCCTCCTGGCTGGCGATGAGGTAGCGCGCGCGCTCCTGGCCTGGCCCAGCCAGCGCGGCGGGCTCGCGACACTCGGTGATGGGATTGCGTGCCACCGTCTCGGCCGTGTCCCACGACGCGCGCTGCGTGAGCTGCAACACCGTTGTGAGGCGCACGCGTGCCCGGTACAGCGGCACGAACCACAGCGCAAACGTCTGCCGCACCGCCACGTACAGCCTGCCCGTGCGCTGGTCGAAGACGGCCGAGTCGACGCTGATGTCGATCCTGGGGCTCAGCGTGCGGTACCAGCGGTAGATGGCCAGGATCACCCACAGCGAGTCGACGTTGTGGGCCAGCGGGATGGTGCCCTTGGAGAAGGACGGCACGCGGCAGAAGGGGTGCACCAGCGCCGCGTTGCGCAGGAAGTACGTGTCGAGCGTCGTCTCCTGCTCCTCGGGCGTGCCCGTGGTCAGGGCTGTGATGACATCGCCAATCTCGCGGACTGCAGGGTGAGCCAGTGGTCTAGGTAATGATGGCGCGGATGAGCCCAATGCTTACCTGGATGCTCCATGGCGACAAGGGAATTCGTGCGGTCAAGTCTATGGCGTCACGAGGGTTCAAGGTGAATTGACAGAGGAATAAAACAGGACGCAAGGCAATGCTATTTCTGAGGGGATTCCCATGTTGATGTAACAGGCATCCCACCCCTGCTCAAGCATGTGAAGACGCAGTGAAGCCATCCATGATGAATCGTGACGTCGCCGGCTTGCCATGGCGGTGGGTTGAAAGAACATACAACAACCCACCTCCATCCACACATCCAGACATGGGCCTTCTAGCACGTTTCCATGCGCCCAAAATCCCCAATTATCTCCATGGGCCCCGTAATCACGAGCTCAGCCACGAGGAGTGGCATAATTCTTGTCCAACGCTTCGCAGCATGTGAGCGGCGGGCGTCGTGTCTTGACGTCACGATGCCATCCCGTTTGTTTCGTACCCACAGTGGGGGGGAACATCGACAGTATTACATGCTTTCAATATCCAATTGTAGGTCAATGGCCTGGAACTTGAAAACGGCCAACGCATAGCCCCCTTTTCTTCCCTCTCATTCTCTCATCGTCCTTCCCCAAAATCATCCTCCACCGCCAGAATGGCGTCGCGATCCGAACTCCAAAACCCTCTCCTCCACCCGCTACTCTTCCTCTACCAGATCCTGCAGTTCATCATCGCCAAGCTGCTCTCGCCCAACCCGCCGCCTTCTGATCGCCACCTCGGACGCCCCAAGATTGCCGTCATCGGCGCCGGAATCACCGGTGTCACCGCTGCTGCCCACTGCGTTGGCCATGGCTTCGACGTTGTCATTTTTGAGAACGGTGGCAGGGACCAGGTCGGCGGCATCTGGAGCGTAGGTCCCTTATATGCACTCCGCAGACTGCCAATAAACAGCCACTGACACCAACCAGAAGGTCAATGACACCTCAGGCCTGCAGATACACTCCCTCATGTACCGCTTCCACCCCTCGGTCCAGTGGCAGCGCGGGTATCCGGACAGGCAGCAGATTGTCGACCAGGTCCAGCAGCTGTGGAAGCGCTACGGCCTCGACACCAAGACGCGATTCAACTTCAAGGTCGAAAAGACGTTCCAAGACGAGCAGGGCAGATGGATCATCAATGATCCCTCCCAGGGCCGCTTCGACGGCCTCATCGCCGCCGTCGGCACATGCGGTGATCCCAAGATACCTTCTATCCCGGGCATGGGCCAGTTCAAGGGCGAGATATACCACTCTTCCCAGCTCACCGGGTGCGTCGCCGCCTCCACTCCTCCCTACAAGCCAGTCCCCCCACTGACATTGAGTGCTCCAGCAAATCTGCCAAGGGCAAAAAGATGGCCATCATCGGCGGCGGCGCCTCCGCCGTCGAGGCCCTCGAGTTCGCCGCCGCCTCAGGCGCCTCCAAGACGTCCATCCTCGCCCGCTCCGACAAGTGGATCATCCCGCGCAACATGGTCGTCGACACGCTCCTCAGCCTCAACATCTTCGGCCACGAGACCCTCCTGTCCTTCGTCCCCGAGTTCCTCCTGCGCAAGTTCTTCTACCGCGACCTCGAGCACCTGGCCCCCTCGGACAAGGGCATCTTCATGGACACCCCCATGGTCAACTCGGACGTGATGCGCAGGCTGCGCACCGGCGAGGCCGACTGGGTCCGCGGCGACATCCTGCGCCTCGGCGAGCACGGCGTCGTCGTCAACCGCCGCGCGCGAGGCGTCCCCGCCCACGGGCCCGGCCACGAGGAGACCATCCCCGCCGACATGGTCGTCATGGCCACGGGCTTCCAGCGTCCCTCGCTGGCCTTCCTCCCCCCCGAGTGCTTCGCCGACCCCTACGGGCCCCCCAACTGGTACCTGCAGACGTTCCCGCCCTCGCACCCCTCCGTGTCGGCCATCAACTGCACGTACCTCTCGGCCATCGGCACCGTCGGCAACTGGCACATCGGCATCTACACGCGCATCCTGCTCATGTTCCTGGTGGACCCGCTGACGCGCCCGGGGGCCTTCTGGATGCGCCGCTGGATCGACATGACGCGCCTGCTCAAGACGACGAGCCCGACTGGCGCCTTCGACTTCTTCACCTACCTGGAGCTGGTGTGGTGGTTCGTCTTCTGCGTCGCCTTCAACCCGTTCCGCTGGAAGTGGGCCTTCTTCGTCTTCTTTGGCGTGGGCATGGGGCTGCCCAAGGCCGTGGTCGAGCGGGAGCAGAGACTTGTTGATGGGAATGGCAATGGCAGCTCGTACAACAGTGTCAAGGATGAGGGCGTGAGCATCTAACTAAGGCTAGAGTTCTGTTAATGATATGTTCCATGTCCACAAGAACTCACATGCAGTCTCCGGAATCCCCCTTGCCTTGTGTGTGTAGTGTGTATTAAGATATATATAGTTTAGTAGTGGTACAGGTCCTGGTCGGGCCGTCGTAGTCGTGATCCTTCGTTTCCCCATCTCATCCAAGAATAATTCCCATCTTCTGCGGCCAGTCGTTTTCTGTCCGACTGAAACGCTCGTCTATCAGGCCTGCGCGTGTTTATAAAGGATGCTTCTTATCAAGTGCAGTTCACCCACCAGGCGGTACCCAGGTACATCCCCCAGATTTCCCCAGAAAGCCTCTACACGTCCTCCGTGCCTACGGCCTCGTATCCGTCCCGCCCGCGCCGCCCCGTGAGCTGCATCAGAGTCGGGCTCTCGTACATGGCCGTGTAGTCGACCTTGTCGCCCCCGAGCGCCGCCATGCCATTCTCCCGCTGCCCAAAGACGGGGGCCGGGTCGCACCAAAAGTCCTTGCAGTTGGCGACGCAGCCCCGGCTGTACGGGTTCTTCTTCTGCTTGCGCTTGCCCGTCGCGGCGCCGCGGCCCGCAATCGTCTCGATGAAGGGGTCGATGCCCAGCAGGCGGCTCCACGTCTTGAGGCCGCCGTGCTTGTGCTTGTGACCGTGGCCGGCCTGGCTGCCGTCGCCGGTAGGCGAGAGGGAGGGATGGTCGGGGTTGAGGGGGAGACCCGTCGACGTCAGGGCTGTCGCCATGCCGTTGTCGTGAATGCCATACATGTTCTCATACGTCGTCATGGCGCGGGCGACCTGCACGCCCTGGGTGAAGAGCAGCATGGATACCCATGTGAGCTGCAACGTGACCCAGGCCGCAAGAATGAGTGTGTAACCGTCGGAAGTGACGAGCTTGCACAGGTTAGGGCTCAGGACGCGGCAGGTCTCGGCACCACGGTAGGAAATCGTGTCAAAATCTGGATGGTATTAGCGGGATTCGCACGGTCCAGTACATGCCAGCCTACAGTAATAGAGCAGCCAGTCGTAAGCCAGAATGCCAAAGGTCAGGGAGATGAGGTAGAAGAAGAAGTGGCGATGGTTGTTAACGCCGACGCAGTTATACACCCAAGGGCAGTGGCTGCGGATGTGTTAGTAGGTTCCCAGGCTTGAAAATTGATCTCCACTCACTGGTCATGCTTGGCCACGCATCGCTGGCACATCTTACAGTGCTTGCTTCGAAGCGGCGTGCGTGTCATGCAGGTGACGCAAAAGTTGTGCTCATCGTATTTCCAAGACCTCAGCAGCTCATCAATGACGGCCTTCTGCTCGGCGATACCGTTGAGCTTTGGCACAAACCCCGGCTCGAATCTCATGCTGGCAGTGTAGAAGTACGCCGTCAATCCAAAGAGGGCCGCAAAGGCCAGGTTCAGCAAGACGTGAGAGGCCGGGTTCGCACTGGAAGCTATGGCGGTGGCTGGCAAGATGACAAACAGCCAATTAACCCCGACGAGGAACAATGTTCCCGCAAAGATACCAGCAAGCCAGGGCTTGCAAAGTCAGCAATCATCCACACAATCCGTTGGGAGTCCAACTACTCACCGTCTTGTGGAACGCCCGCATGTTTGAAGGCGCATACTCCAAAACCTGATTCCCAACCCACTGAATACTAAAGCCCACAAACGCTGCCAGAGGAATGCCCAGAAACACCGGAGAATGTGAGAGAACCATGACAATCGCCCAGACCATCAAGAATGGGAGCAGAAACGTGAACTTGAGAATGAACGCTCGCTTGTCCTGCAAAAAGTACCGTGCCCCAGGCCAGGGTGGTATCAGCGGCTGGCCATCCTCGTCATAGCCGCACTCGTGAAGCGCCCTATGCCACGCCTGTTGCGTGCTCAATTCGTTGGCCGTCGCCGCGGGGGTCTTGCCCGCGTTGGTCTTGGCGAACCGGTCCGCGCCGTACTCGATGAGCTTGAGAATGCAGACGGGGTTGCCCTTGACCAGCGCCCAGTGCAACGCCGTGAAGCCCTGCTCGTCGGTGGCGTGAACGCTGGCACCCCACCGCAGGAAGACGTCGACACACTGGGGGAAGCCCTTGTACGCGGACCACATAAGCGCCGTGTGACCGTAGCTGTCGAGGACATCAACGGGGATACCCTGGTGGAGCAGGAGGACAATCAGGAGGACGTTTCCGTTGAAGGTCGAAATGTGGAGCGTGTTGTAGCCCTGGGCGTCGGTGATGAGAGGATCGGCGCCGTGCTGGAGAAGTAGGTTGACGGTGTAGTAGTGGCAGCGCTGGGCAGCCCACTGCAACGGTGTTGCGACCGACTCGCCGCCCTTCTTGTTGATCTCGGCACCGTGCTCAATGAGGAACTTGCACATTGCGTACTGGTTGTTGATGGCAGCCCACTGCTGGTCTATTAGCTTCGGTTCCCCCTTGAAGTCTTCTCCTGGTCTAGCAAGGCAAACCTACGTGTAACGGTGTGATGCCCTCGTCGTCGGTGTATGTGGCATCTAATCCTCCCGTCTCGAACAGCTTCTCCATGGCAGGAATGTCGCCTACCCGCGCGAGCTGCATGATATCATCTTGGTCGTCCTGTGGCTGCTGACCTTGCGCCTGGCCATCGGCCGGCAGAGCTCCCATCTCCATGTCGCTGTTGAGCTTGGGCGCTGCGGCGGTCGACTTGGAAGAAGGCTGTTTGAGCAACGTGGGGGCAGCTGTGCTGCTTCCAGCGGATGACGCGACCATGAATGTAAGGAGGGCGGATGGATATTTCGAATTCGTAGGGCGGTCGTTTTGGCGAGGTTAGCTCAGGGGGCAGGGCGTTGGTGGGTGTGGGGAGGGGACGACGAAGCGTCGACGAGACGAAACGAGGGCCGGAGCTAGAAGAGACAGAATGGAAGCAAGGCTCAATTAACTAATACACATGGCAACGAAGATAGGCCACGAAAGAGGGAAACAGAGCCAAAGGAGGACCAGGAGTGCGCCGACGCTGGATGCCGGATGCGATGGAAATTTGCTGCAAGGTGATGGGGGGCGACGCGTGGAAGCAGAAAAGACGAGCGAGAGTCGGCCTTGGGTTCGCCCAGCTGAGGCCGAGCTGAATCTGCTGACATGCAACCCCAGCGTGTGCATTGCCCCAAGAGGCTTAGCCCCTCAACTCTGCCAGGACCCTGGGGCTGTGAGATCAACGCATAGATGCGGATTGTCAGTTGCTAGGAAAGAAATTCGCAGATAATAATGATAATTTCCTTGCTTGGTGCAATTCAAAGCTTCAGTGAATGCTTGGCATCTGACAGGCGGTGCAAAGTTTCTCGAAATAACCTCCTCTTCACTCTCCGATCGCCCCGACTATAAATGAGGCTGGCAATGCAGTCTTTATCAACAACTATGATTGCTAAATGTTCCTGAAATTTATGTAAAGTCTTGATAGCATGATAGTGACTGGCAAAAATATTGTTGGTCATCTCTCACTGTCGGTTGACCCGAAGTCGGGGGGGTTCTTTCTTCCACAGAAAACACGTAGATCTATCTACATAGGTACTTATCAATGCGAGGGACGTAGTCCAAAGACGGGAGACGAGAAAAATACATATATACCTACCGAAATATATAATTAAAATTGGGGAAATCGAAACCTTTTGCTTAGAAGTAGCATTATTAAAGCCGTTCTATGCAGACACTTCAATATCTACTCGACGAGATCGAGCTCTGTTCTTGACCGAAAGTCTAGGGTACGTGTGTCTGTGGGCCCGCCAATCATCAAGTGGCGCCACTGTGTTCATTCACCACGCAACGCCAAACTTCGACCGTACGACCACCACCCGCCGAAAGGCACTTTTCGACGATAAAGCTTTTGCCCAAGGCCTTTATATAAAGGGACACCCCCGCCAGCATACTCCGAGACCGACTACCAACTAGAAGCCACGCACATCTGCCACCATGGGCGACCTCTCCTCAACTCTCGAGGCGCTCCTAACGCCCTCCATCCCCCTCGCCATCCTTGGGATCATCGTCATCTTCGGCGCCCCTCTCCTCTGGCACATCATCCTCGCCTCCTCCTCCACCTACACCGTCCCTCCCACCGTCCTCCTGCTCGGCCCCGAGGGCGCCGGAAAGACCAGCCTCCTCACCCTCTTCGAGCGCGGCGATGACGGCCCCGCCCAGACACACACCTCCCAGACCTCCCAGACGGTCGAGCTCAACGCCTCGGTCGACTCGGACTCGCGCGCCAGCTTCCGCAACCACGACGACACATCCGGCACGCACACCAAGTTCCTGCTGGTCGACACCCCCGGGCACGGCAAGCTGCGCAACGCGCCCATGGGCAAGCTCGCCCGCACCGAGAAGCTGCGCGCCGTCGTCTTCGTCGTCGACGCCGCCGCCCTCGGCGAGCAGGACATCCTGGCTGCGACGGCGTCGTACCTGCACGACGCGCTGCTGTTCCTGCAGAAGCGCGCCGCCGACAAGAGCAGCGCCAACAGGGGCCCCGTGCCCTTCCTCATTGCCGCCAACAAGATGGACCTGTTCACCGCGCTGCCCTCGACGTTGGTCAAGACGAACCTTGAGGCGGAGCTGACGCGGATCCGTGCGACACGTAGCAAGGGCCTGCTGGACTCGGGCGTCGGCATGGATGATCTTGGTAGCGAGGAGCAGGATGGCTGGCTGGGCGAGTACGGGTCCGAGAAGTTCTCGTTCAAGCAGATGCAGGAGTTTGACGTGGATATTGAGGTTCTACCAGGTAACGTCACGGGCGACGGACCGGGGGCTGATAAGTGGTGGTGGTGGATTGCTCAGAGGGTATAAGGGAGAAGAGATATATAACAATCGTAATATTAATTCGTTAGACTGATCCGTGTTTTTCGCGCCTATGCAAATGCTCTGAAGACGTTGAGTCTAGCAGCGATGTCTTGACTAATCCTCCTCTATACCACGCAACTTGCGCTGTCATTTATGCTATACGTTGAACCAAACGCCATGTCACATCGCATTCATCAAATCCGGCAACATATGCTCTGCCTCCAATAAAAACGTCTATCACGCCTTCTTGTTGACCATCCACGTTAGGAGATCCACCTTGGTGACAATAGCAACCGGCTTCGACAGCGTCGACGAATCGCCGCTGGACTCGGTCACCACCGCCGCGCTGTTCCACTCAAAGAACTTGCTGAGCTCCGTGAGGGGCGTGTCCTTGGTGATCTGGACAAACTTGCGCTTGCCGGCCTTCTTGCCCTGGCCCAGGGCAGCGCCCTGGCGCGGGTCCGTGATGATCTCGTCGAGGTGGCCAAAGTCGAACATGACGTCCTTGACCTGGCTCTCAGCCGTGGCGCGGCCGCGCGAGATATAGCTGAGAAGGTTGCCCAGGGTGACAAGACCAACAAGCTTGGAGGGTGTGGAGGCGGACAGGACGGGAAGCTGATCGAAGCCCTTATCGCGCATCGTCTCAATGGCCTCGGAGCAGGTGGCCGTGGCGGACACCGAGGTGACAGGCTTGAGACGGAGGGACGCAATAGTGGCGCCGCCGTACGGGTCGACTGTCTTCTCCTCGGCGGAGGTGGGGGCCTCAATGCCGTTGGCGGGGAGGAGGTTGTTGGCGGCAAGCCAGTCGTCGTCGGCAAACTTGGTGAGGTAGCTTCGGATGCTGTCGGGGAGGACGACAACCACCACGTCACCCTTCTTGAATCTAAAGTCCTTAACAGCCTCGACCATGGCGGCCATGGCAGAACCAGAGCTGCCGCCAACGAGAAGGCCCTCTTCGGAGATCAAGCGTCGGGCGAGGTAGAAGGATGCCTGATCATCCGTCTTGTACCACTTGTCGACGATCTGACGGTCGAGGACATCAGGGATGAAGTCGTAGCCGATACCCTCCACCTTGTACGAAGCATTCATGTGCTCCTCGTTCAGGACCTCAGGGAGCGCCAGGATACTGCCCTGGGGGTCCGCAGCGATGATCTTGACATCCTTGCTGTGCTTCCTCAGACCCTTGGCCAGGCCAGTGATGGTGCCTCCGGTGCCTGCACCGGCAATGATGGCATTGATCTTGCCACCGGTCTGCTCCCAGATCTCCTCGGCGGTGCCGTACTCGTGGGCCTCTGGGTTGTCCTTGTTGGCGTACTGGTCGAGGATGTGAGCGTTGGGGATCTCCTTCTCGAGGCGGCGGGCGACGCCAATGTGGGACTCGGGGCTGTCCCATGCGGCCTGGGTGGGGGTTCGGATGATCGTCGCTCCAAGGGCGCGCAGGACGGACACCTTTTCAGCCGACATCTTCTCGGGGAGGGTGATGATTGTCTTGTAGCCCTTGATGGCGCCGACGAGGGCCAAGCCAATACCACTGCTGATGTCAGTACGCTTTCACCGGTGGCGGGGCGTGGGAGGAACATGGGAACATGGGAACAAAACGTACGTGTTGCCACTGGTGGGCTCAATGAGAGTGTCACCGGGCTTGATGCGGCCGCTCTTCTCGGCCTCCTCAATCATGCGTAGGGCGATTCTGTCCTTCACGCTGCCGCCAGCGTTGAAGAACTCGGCCTTGACGTAGACATCGCACTCAATGCCCAGGGACTGGGGCAGCTTGTTGAGCTTGACAAGTGGCGTGTTGCCAATGAGCTCGGTGGCGGACAGGACCGTTGCGGGCTGGCGAGGAACGTGGGGTAACTCGGCCATGGTGGGCAATGTCAGAGAGGAATGGTGGTGAGAAGGAATGAAGTTGGGGGGAGAGATGTCAGGGACCGAGATGGAAGGACGATCCGAAACCTTAATAAGGTGACACTGCAAAAAAGTTTGTCGCAATCGCGAGGGGCGATATGCTCAGGCGGGCACTAACTTCTTGGTCTGGCAGTTTGCCCCGCTATGCCGAAGGTACGCGATCACTGACGGCACCGGCCGATGGGCTGCCTGCGCCACTTCGCCAGTGGCTGAGTCAGCGGGGCCTCACCTGACTTGGAAGCGGCGGATCTCCAGCTGACCGAGGTGAGTCGCCTTCACCGATCGTCACACCATGCCGCTCAGGGATGATGCCAACACGCTACGAATACGACCAACAAGCTCACCTGGTCCTGTCGCACGCATTATAGGCCGTGTTGCCATGCAGATACCCACTGACATCCAGGCGGCCAATTGATCATCTTTTGACCCGAGCTTGCCTTGGATCTGGCCATGCATCGCGCTGCAAGCTGGCCGCCGAGACACGACGGGGCCAGGATGGGTGCGTTGGAAACAATGTTGACATTTGCCTGCCAATACACCGTATTGTTGGTATTGGCATTGGCATTCTCTTCAATTTGCAAGCCATCTCTCTGGCTGATTAGCACCTTGCATCTGGCACCACTTCGGAGCAAAAGAACATTGATTCTTGGACGACGCCAAGCGAGGTTGACAAAGGGCCCAATGGCCAGAATCCAGCCGTCTTGTCCCAGCCAGGCAGGAGACCAGCGACCCCGGCGCCACGATTTGTTTCCCGCGGACTGTCCCTGTAGGAACAGCCTTAACCAGGCCTCTCAACAAGTCCCTAGCTTCAAGAAGCCCCCAAGGGCCTATCAAAGTTGGCAGAGGCAAGTTTGATCCAAACAAGGATGTGATCGCCGACGAGGCGACGGGGCTGGGGACTGCACTGCACCACTGTGCTCATGCTAATCGTCCGCTCTTTGGACACAGGCAGCCCTGACGATTCGTGGCATTGATCGGATACAAGGTAAACTATAAAGAGGAACTCGATCATCAGATTCAATGATAGATGGAATTGACGACGGTGGCTGGGATTATCGGCATCAACCGAGACAACGGCACAGCTTACAGGAGCACGGTGGAGATGCCGCTAAAACGCAACCCCGCCTATGTGACGGGATTCCGACCTGCCCTTTTGGCTGGGCCTGTATGAGACCTGGAGTGGAATGATTGTCGGTGATTCAGGGATCGCAACGCCGTCGCCATGGCAAGGACCCGATTGCGTGGTCGCGAAGGAGCTGGCGTAGTATTTAAGGGTCCTCGTCCCTTGGGCCTTGATCTGCGCTCCAGCTCACTCCCTCCAACACGTTCTGTTAGGTGCTGTAGGAACATCAATTCACTATGAAGACAAACGGTCTCGTCTGCGCCGGCCTGTTGGCCGCTGGCGCCTTTGCTCACAAGGGCCCGGCTCTGACGCCCGACAGGATTGAGCGCGACATTCGCCAGCGCGAGTCAGTCAATGCAATCTCTCCATGACGGCCAGTACTCACTAACACGGGAGCAGTCTCAAGCATGTCCTCTCGGGCCTCCACAAGATCGCTACCGAAAACGGCGGCAACCGTGCATTCGGCCTCCCCGGCTACGAAGCTTCGGTGGACTTCGTCCTCGACCACTTCAAAGGCCACCTGGGCAAGCAGTTCCACACCTATGTCCAGCCCTTCACCCACCTCTTTTCTACCACCCAGGCCATCTCCCTGACCGGCCCGGACGGCGTGGATGTCGACGTCATCACGCTGCAGTACAACAACCCGACCCCCGTCCCTGACGGCGTTTCTAGCACTCTCGTGGCCTTGCCCATTGACGATGAAACGGGCTCTGGCTGCGTCGAGAGCCAGTGGGAGGGCATCGATGTCACTGGCAAGATCGCTCTCATCAAGCGCGGTAGCTGTGCCATTTCCGACAAGCTCAAGCTGGCTAAGAACAAGGGCGCCCTCGGTGTGGTCCTGTTCAACAACGAGCCTGGGTCCAGTATCTCGTCAGCCACCCTCGGCGCCGAGAACTACGGCACCCTGGCCCCCGTCGCTGTCGTTACCCTTGAGAAGGGAACTGAGTGGAAGGAGCTCGTCGACGCTGGCGAGTCTGTCGAGGTGAAGCTCCTCGTTGATGCCATTGCCGAGGAACGCGAGTCGTGGAACGTCATCGCCGAGACCAAGGCGGGCGACCCTAACAATGTCGTCATGCTGGGCGCTCATCTTGACTCTGTCCAGGAGGGTGCTGGTAAGTCCCGGACTGGGCGAGGCCCCCTTGAGCTCAGCTCTAATGTTCTATAGGTATCAACGATGACGGAAGCGGTACCGCTGCGCTGCTCGAGATCGCCTCCGCCCTGAAGAAGTACAAGCATATCAATAATAAGATCCGCCTGGCGTGGTGGGGTGCCGAGGAGAGCGGCCTCATCGGCTCCATCCACTACGTGTCTGAGCTGTCCGAGAAGGAGAAGGACAAGGTCCGCTTCTACTTCAACTACGACATGATCGGCTCCATTGCGCCCATCTACTCGGTCTACGGGGACACGGATGCGCACAAGACTGGCGGTCACATTCTCTTTGACTATCTCAATGAGAAGGGCTACCCGGCTGAATGGGGGTAGGTCAATTCACCTGGTTGTGAGGACCCGGAAATGCTGACTTTGTATAGCTCCTTTGGCGAGGACTCCGACTACCTCGCCTTCATCGAGGCTGGCATCCCCTCATCTGGCCTCTTCACCGGCGCCGGCGCTCCCGAGGACCCCTGCTACCACACTGCCTGCGACAACATGGACAACATCTCCTGGGAAGCCCTCACCATCAACGCCAAGGCTGCCGCCCGCGCCGCCGCCGAGCTCGCCAACAGCCTCGAGGGCGTTCCGCCCCGTGACAAGACGACCGTCAACCCGTCCAGCAAGCGCGGCGTCTCGCGGGATCTGACCAAGTGGACCCGGGTGGCCAAGGGCCTCGGCAAGAATCACAGCTGCTCTGGCGGCAAGAAGTCGACTGTGTAAAGTGATGAGATGATATATGAGAGTATGTATACATGATTGGGATTGTAGGTAGGCGTTTGAGTAGCGCGCGAGTTGGCATGCAACGGTGTCGCCTGAATTATTACTCCTCATGCATTTCCATGATTCCTACCCCCTCGGGTGGCCTGACTCCTTGACTCCTTGACCAGCGCCTCGTACCAAAATTCCCCGACTCTTTAGTGATATGAACCGACACCGTATTCACGTCAGACGTTGCGCCTGATCTTTGGCTTCCTCGGGTTCGGTATCGGAATGGCCCTGTAGGTCGGATACCTGGGCCCGCCAGGGATCCTCACCCGCTCCCTCTCCGTCATGGTCGCCCTGACGCGCACGGGCGGCGGCCTCTCGAGCGGCGGCCCGTCGACTATGGACGACGACGTGCTGCTGGAGTCCCCGCGGTGGTGGTGGTGGTGGTAGTGCGAGTAGTAGTAGTAGCGACGGCGGCGCTGGACCGCGACGCAGCAGAGGATGATGAGGACCAGGGCGGCGAAGCCAAAGATGGAGCCGACAATGGCGCCGATCTGGGCGCTGGTCAGGCCATCGTGCACGCCGTAGATCTGCGCCTCGGGGTCGAGGTCGGCGGAGGGAGCGTTCGTGTTGGTGGCGGCGACGAGGATGTCGTCGTCCTGGCGGGGGAGGATAGGCATGGCTCTGCGACCGTGCTGATCTCTGGGGGTGTTGCGTCTCGCCCTGGCCAAGATATAATAGCTATCCGGGGAGACAGACACAGGGTCGGCAGATATATAGAGTATGTGTAAGAGGTAGTATGACGCCGCCTGCAAGCTTATGCCCCCCGTCGCGACCAGCAGCTCGCGAGACCAGACCTTTTTACAGTTGCGCGCGACCTTTCTTGTTAGTGCTGCCTCACCTTCTCAGCTCGCTGCGCGGTGCTCGATAAGCGGCCCTCGATATCCGGTCGCGCGCGTCATCCCCCTCCCATGGCCTGCGCTGCGATATGCACCGCCTTGTCCTGCCTGGCTGCACGACGACGACACCCACAGGCGCGCCAGGCCACTCACGCGAGGCCGTCGTGCGGGCCCTCCCGCCTGCTCTCCACCCAGGGCGGACGGTTGCGAGATGGGGGTGTGTGGCAAAGGGGCGGTAGGCTGGGGGGGATGCATGTCGCAGGGCTAGCTGGTGGTATGTGCATTCGCAGCCAAAGCTGTGAAGTCCGTGACTGGCATCAATACACGACGCCAGGCCATGCATGGCGATGCCGGGTGGTCCAATCAGCGGGGGAGGGCGTGCTTGGGCATGCTCGAGCGTGCTTGGTTGGCTTGATGCCTTTGCCCAGATGGGGACGGGGGGGAATAATTACGGCCGATTGCCTTGCTGGCTGCAGCATGTAAGCGACGTGAAGCTGGCTGCAGCGTGGGACGGTTGAGGGGGGGGGGGGCACATGTGACTGGATCGGGGAAGTGTCGTACGTGCTCGTTTGGGGCATGATATGCGAGCACTTTGGGTAGAATATGGCTGAGAAGATTGGTAGTGTACCGCCGAGGCTGGCACTCGTCTTGCCGCAAAGAGTCAATGACTGGAGTGACTCATGCAGGCGGTGTGGTGTTTATTCTCCAGGCTCTGGGCGGGAAGTAAGAATCTCGACTGTGGGATTCATGTTGTGACTATGTGTGACATGCATGTTCACGGACGGTGCCGAGGTCACGTCAGCATCAGGAGACGCTCCTCCAGGCCAGAACCCTGGCAGCCAAAGATGCCGGGGCGAGTGTCTTGCCCCGTACATATTATCCGATGTATCATGATACACGTAGCATGGCTGAGACTCTGGCAGGACGTGGCCGTGGCTGTGCCGAGGGCTCGGGAGCGGACCCACAAAACCGGCTCCGAAGACACGGCATCGACTCTGATGACTCTGAGCCGCGCGTGCTTGTTGCTGTCTCAGTCCTCGGCAGAGAGCAGGACGAGGCCGCGCCTGGTCGGTATTTAATGCGTCATCAGAGGCGAAGGGGCCACTGCTGGAGTTGACTGCCGACGCCCTGACCCCGCCGGCGTAATATATTTGCTGATGTGCCCCAGCCTCGCCCTGTTTCTCCATCCCCGAGCGTCTCTGATTCGAGCGCATCCAGTTTCTCCGCAGTGATCGTCCTTGGCCTCGCTTGGATTCCCCGTGTTTTCGTGGAGCCAGAAACGTTCTGGAAATTGACAGCGAAGCTACTCTTCCTTCCTCTCCTTGTTTCATTGGTACGAGTACTCGCCAAAGACCAAGGGCGTCAAGCGTCGCCAGAGAGCCATGGCCCTCATTGGATCGCGAGTGCCGGGACGGCATATCTCCCCATTTATGCATCTGGAATCGCGGGGATATGCTTGATATGTTGCCTTTGGCGACGCTTTGGGATTTACTCAAAGGCCTTGCTCGGATGATGTTGCCCCGAGCTCAGCAATGGGCGAGGTTGGATAATGAGACTGATGGGCGTCACATTTCGCTTATAAAACCCAAGGACACTAGGTGTATGAAGAAGACCCCGAGCTTCTGCTCATTAAACTGCAGCCTCCTTATCATGTGTTCCTACTTGGCCAAGGCTGGCGCCTTGCTCGCTCTGCTGGGCACCGCACATGGAGCATCGGTGGAGCAGATCGAAGCCGCCCTTGAGGCTATCACGATCCACAAGATTGACGACGTCCGCGGCAACATCGACCTACCCTCGATAACCTCAGATGGACTCGAGATTACTTGGTCCACCTCGGATGCTGCTATTGTCTCCACCAAGGGACTCGTCATCAGGCAGCCGGAGACCACCTCGGTCAACCTCACCGCCAGCATCTTGTCAGACAATGTTACCAGGGAGCGAGTCTTCAGCGCCAACGTTAGGGCTGCTGTCCAGCTCGACGAGTTCGAAGGCTACGCATTCTCCTACTTCATCGACAGCTCGCTCAACGGAGAAAAGATCTTCTTTGCTGCGAGCAACGGCAACGATGCCCTATCCTGGACCGAGCTCAACAGCGGCCAGCCCGTCCTCACATCCTCTGAGGGCACTGGCGGTCTGCGGGACCCCTTCCTGATCCGCTCCCCGGAGGGCGATACCTTTTACCTCATCGCCACCGACCTCTCCATTGGCAGCGGCACCTCCTGGGACGACGCCGTCCGCCACGGCAGCCGCTTCCTCGAGATCTGGGAGTCCAACGACCTCCTCAGCTGGTCCTCGCAGCGACACATCGAGGTGGCGCCCTCCAACGTAGGCAACACCTGGGCGCCCGAGGCGTACTACGACGAGGAGCTCGGCGCGTACCTGGTCTTCTGGGCATCGTCGCTGTATGCCGAGGACGACCCGGACCACACGGGGGAGAGCTACCACCGCATGCTGTACGCCACGACGCGCGACTTTGTGACCTTTAGCGAGCCCGTCGTGTGGCAGGATGCAGGCATGTCGCGCATCGACTCGACGGTCCTCAAGGAGGGGGATGTGTACTACCGGTTCACCAAGGATGAGGGGGCGGGGGGCACGGGGTGCACTGATATTATCCAGGAGAGCTCGTCTACGCTGCGTGACACGCTCGACTCGTGGACCGTCATCGCCACCTGCATTGGGCGTGATGCTGGCACCCAAGCCGTCGAGGGACCTACCTCCTTCAAGGCTAACCCGGGAGACATCAACGGGGACAAGTTCTACCTGTTTGTCGATGAGTATGTCGACCGTGGGTATATCCCTCTCCAGACGGAGGATATTGCCAACCCAGACTGGCAAGTCCCCGACTCGTACAGTCTCCCATCCAGTCCCCGTCACGGCACCGTCCTCCCCATCACCGCCGCTGAGCTGGCTGCCCTCCACGGCGGGGAGCAGCAGCAGCAATCTGCCTCAGCGCAGCGCGATATCCAGAGAAGACAGACCGAGGGCGTTCTCCCCGGCTACTTTGCCGACCCCAACATTGTCACGTTCGAGGGCGACTGCAACTACTACATCTACGCCACCAGCGACGGCTACGACAACTGGGGCGGGAAGGAGTTTTACGTCTGGACGTCTCCCGACCTGGCCACCTGGACTCGCTCCGAGGAGCCACTGCTAGTCCTCGACGGCGAGAACGGCAACGTCCCCTGGGCGACGGGCAACGCCTGGGCCCCGACCATCGCCCAGCGCGACGGCAAGTATTACCTCTACTTCAGCGGGCACAACCCAGAATACAACGCCAAGACCATGGGCGTCGCCGTGGCCGACTCGCCCACGGGGCCCTTCACGGCCCACCCACAGCCCATCGTCACCGGCACCGAGTCGGTCGCCACGAGCGGCTCAGCCATCGACCCGCACGTGCTGCACGACGCCGACTCGGGCGCGTACCTCCTGTACTGGGGCAACGGCACGCCGGTCTACGCGCGGCTCCACGACGACATGGTCAGCGTGGACTGGGCCACGGCGGGCGAGCAGCACGGCCTGACGGAGTACCGCGAGGCGTCGTTTGTGAGCCGCCGCGGGGGCGCGTACCACATGACGTACTCGGTCGGCGACACGCGCAGCGAGGACTACCGCGTCGGGTACGCGACGGCGGGGAGCCCCGACGGGCCGTGGACGTACCGCGGGGTGATACTGGAGAAGAGGGTCGAGGGGGGCCTACTGGGGACGGGCCACAGCTCGCTTGTCAATGTGCCGGGGACGGATGAGTGGTACATTGCGTATCATCGGTTTGGGGTGCCGGACGGGGATGGGACGCATCGCGAGGTGACGATTGACAGGGTGACGTTCGACGGGGACACGGGGTTGATGGACAAGGTGACGCCGACGCTGGGGGGAGTAGAGCCGCGTGTGATCCCAGGTTGTGAGGATGGGCGTGAGAGGAGGGTGCAGCGCAGGCCCTGGGGGTCATGAGGATAGGTAGGGGTGGCAGTGAAAAGTATCATTGCGATACTTGTAGTATGGTCCATGTGCCACGTACTACTTGTCCTCGTACGAGTAGTGGCATCAACTCGGATGAGGCTCTGCAAATCGTGTCTTGGAGCGTGGCACGACACTCAGTCATGTCTTAGTCGGCAAGTCACTCCAACATGTACAGAGTACTCCGTACTACTACTCGGCAACATGAGTCAACTGATAATCAGGGTCCCTGGGGCTTGGGGCTCCTCTCCGGGTCTTCTTTTTGCTTCCAGCCCTTTGCCCCAATTTAAACCAAGACAGCTCAAGATGATGACCGATCGGAATTGCGCGGGGCCGATAGTCTTAGGCGGTCCTCCCGTGCCATGGAGGGATTGCCGGCTGTAACTACATCCGTGTCTGCCCTGCTCTCTTGCAATCCCGGGACCAGCCACTGCCGACGGGTTCTGCGGTCCAGCGTTGGAGATTACGCAGGAGCAGATAGGATCTGACTTGGGCGAGAGCCGTGGGAGATGATGATGCTGCCCATTCACTCGGTCTGGCGCTCTGCCCGAGCGGGCTAGATCTAGCCCGAAAGTGCGGAGTGCAGCGAGGATAATCCTGTCCATCCCGTCGTCCCGAGTTACGTTGCAGAACTTGCATCTCGTACATGGTATTTATGCCCTGGTCAATAGTCAACACCACCAACAAAGGACCCCTGGAGGCTGGTCGGTGTGTGCCTTCGCCTGCCCAGAGTCATGCCCCCAATCCTGCCATCCTCCTCCCCTCCTTTGCAAGTCCAACCCCACACGGCCGACAGAATTATAGATTAGCTGTGTATATGTGCATACCATGTGCATACAGAAACATGCCATGTTCGCGAGACCAAACAAGTTTTCCCTGCCCTTTACCCCAATGTCTTCTTTGCGGTGATTCGCCGCCTCTGAAACGAGGGACCCTTCCATCCTTGTGATCTCTTGTGATCCTTGCCCTCGCCATTCCACTAACAGACGGTACACCCCGGATCAACAGCCAACACCTGTCACGCAGCTTCAAGCGGGTCTCCCGGCCGTTATTTCGGGCTCGGCGGCGCCAACCCCAGACCTCCAGGGGTCCCCAGAGTCAAATAGTTCTAGCGGCTGCCGTCAGGGGAAGGTACTGGTTGTTTAGGGACACATGCTCCTCATCCGTGACCTTGACCACCAATGGCCCATCCCACTGCGCACTCTGCGCAAGGAACCCCCTTGCTGCCACTTCTCTCTGGCTGTCGGCCGCCGTTGACCAGGAGCACCAGCAGGAGATGCCGAAGGATTGACCACATGCCAGTGGGCAGCTGCCAAGGTTCGAATGCCTGAATTGCATTGATCTTGCCCATCAAAAATGCACATTGCATGGTGCTCGTAGTATAATGCTCTGACCTCTCCCTGCTCCCTCACCCCGTTCCTCTCCTCCAACTCACCCTACGGCCCCTAAAATACGAGTACTCAGCCATGTCTCTCGCCGCCTGCCTCAAGGCCGTGTGCGATGGCCGCATCGGCTGCGTCGCCTTCCCCTCGACGCCCCTCTACAACGCCGTGTGGGTGAAGCCCTACAACCTCGACATGCCCGTCGTCCCCGCCGCCGTCATCCGCCCCAACAACGCCCAGCAGGTCTCCGGGGCCGTCAAGTGCGCCAGCGCCAACGGCGTCCATGTCCAGGCCAAGTCGGGCGGGCACTCGTACTCGTAAGGTGTCCCCCCCTGTATTGATATGAATCCGAGGAGGGATGGGAAATGCTGAAAGGGGAGGATTTGTTAGCAACTTTGGAATGGGCGGCGAGGATGGCGCTCTGATGATTGATCTCGTCAACCTCAAGCAGTTTTCCATGAACGAGGACACCTGGGAGGCCTCGTTTGGCTCTGGATACCGCCTCGGCGATCTGGACGACAAGCTGCATGAGCACGGCGGACGCGCCATTGCCCACGGGACTTGCCCCAGTGTCGGCGTCGGCGGCCACGCCACTATTGTGAGTACATAGGAGCGCGGGCAGATGTGGCATATGTGTGCACGGCAGACCCGACCTGACATCTATATCCCAGGGTGGCCTTGGCCCCATGTCGAGAATGTGGGGGAGCGCCCTGGACCACGTCGAGGAGGTCGAGGTGGTCACGGCTGACGGCGAGATTCGACGCGCCAGCTACACCGAGAACGAGGACCTCTTCTACGGCATCAAGGGCGCGGGGGCCAGCTTCGGCATCGTCACCGAGTTCAAGGTCCACACGCACCCGGAGCCCGGCGACGTGGTCGAGTACACGTACAGCATCAGCTTCGGCTCGCAGAAGGACATGGCCGACGTGTACCGCCAGTGGCAGGCGCTCGTCGGCGACCCGGGCCTGGACCGGCGCTTCTCGTCCATGCTGATTGCGGAGCCGCTTGGCGCGCTGATCACGGGCACCTTCTACGGCACCGAGGAGGAGTACAAGGCCACGGGGATCCCCGACAGGATCCCCGGCGGCGGCCTCGTCGACATCAAGCTGCTGGGGTGGCTCGGCTCCCTGACGCACCAGGCCGAGGTCGCGGGCCTGCATCTCGCCGAGCTGTCGACGCCCTTCGCCAGCCGCTCGCTTGCCTTTGGCGAGGACGACCTCCTCGACGACGAGGCGATCGACAAGCTCTTCGACTACATCGACGAGGCTGACAAGGGCACGCTCATCTGGACCATCATCTGGAACTCGGAGGGCGGGGCCATGGCTGACTTCCCCGAGGGCAACTCGTACCCGCACCGCGACAAGCTCATGATGTACCAGTCGTACGTCATCGGGCTCGGGGGCGTCAGCGACACGACGCGCAGCTTCGTCGAGGGCGTCCAGGAGCTGGTGCGCGAGGGCGCGCCGATGGCCAACACGACGTACGCGGGATACCTGGATCCGACGCTGGACCGCGACGCTGCCAACCACTTCTACTGGGGGGACAATGTGGCGCGCCTGAGGGAGATCAAGGCCAGGTGGGATCCGCACAGCGTGTTCCGCAATCCTCAGAGCATCGAGCCGGCCGACTAGTGGGATGGCGCGCGGAGGGAGCGATGTGCTGGCAAGGTGGGAAGGAGTGTTGGACTGGTTGATGGCAGTGTGCCCGTGTATATAGGAGAGAGACAAGTTCCTAGCCTGGATATATAATGTTAGCATCAGGGAGTTGTCAAATATCAGATTTCAGTTCTTGAGGTGGTATATCTCGGATGGGGCCGGGATTGATGGCTGGCGTGTATGTTCTTTGCGGTGCGTCGATGACGGCTCCTGGTGGATGAGTTCTCGTAGTCGCGTCATGAATGCGCTGGCGACAGGACGATCCAGAGACGATGGCAAAGTATGGGGATGCATAAGACGAGTGGACTTTAGCATCTAGCGGTGGCGGTGCTCTGATTGGGCAATTGTGCTCTCTGGATCCAATCTGACAGCGGCTTATCGCGGGCGGCCAGACTCGGCATTGCCAGCAGGGCAGGAGCAGTGCAGCAGCAGCGGCCCCTCGTGACAGCTTCACCACCCTACGCAGTACAGCGGTACGCCCTAGGGTACGCCCACGACCGTCTTACTTAACACCTGACATCATGCGAGGGGCAGGTCAATCTTCAGCCAGATAGTCTGTGGAACAAGCAGACTTGGACCTTTCCTTTTTTCTTTCCTTCATCCCTCGCCCTCGGTTCGCTACGACCAGATCCCCTCCGTCGACGTCATCTCCCCCAACGTCGCCTGCCTGGTCGATTTACCCCGGGTTTCACCTTCCTCTCACCCTACTGCCCCTCACTAACAACATAATCGGTGGGTTCCCCAACTGGATTACGATGATATTACTTGCCAATGATTCTTCTTCTTGATTCCCAAGTCGTTTATACTGAGACTGCCTCTAGGCAAGTTGGTCGGCCGCTATATTCAACCACCATCGTATAAGCTAATACAAGCACACCCGCCACCATGGCTCTCGTCCGCCTCCGCAGCACCGGGCTCGCGGCCACCGTCTGGAAACGCCAGGCTATGGCTGCTTCCGCCAGCCTCGGGGCGCCCATGTCCATGTCCACGACCTCCACAGCCGCCTCCCAGGCACAGACAGCAGGCTCAGCGCATCATCGGGGGGCCGCCGCAGCCCCCTCCACGGCCCTCGGCCCTCGCCGCCAGGTCTCCCTCGACGTCCACAGGAGGCACGCCTCGACACAGGCCGCCGCCCCCGAGACGTACACTGCCTCGTACGCCTTCTTCGAGGCCCTCTGGGAGGCTGGCATCACCCACTGCTTTGTCAACCTGGGCTCCGACCACCCCAGTATCATCGAGGCCATGGTCAAGGGTCAGCGCGAGGCCAAGGACAAGTTCCCGCGCATCATTACGTGCCCCAACGAGGTATCACTACACCAGAAATCACCCCAAGACACACCAGACGGCTGACGGGAACAGATGGTCGCCATGTCCATGGCTGACGGCTATGCTCGCCTCACCGGAAAGCCCCAATGCGTCCTCATCCACGTCGACGTCGGCACGCAGGGCCTGGGCGCAGCCGTGCACAACGCCGCCACCGGCCGCGCCCCCGTCTTCGTCTTTGCGGGCCTGTCGGCCTTCACCATTGAGGGCGAGCTGCGCGGCTCGCGCACCGAGTTCAGCCACTGGGTCCAGGACGTGCCTGACCAGAAGGCCATCGTGGCCCAGTACTGCCGCTACGCCGCCGAGATCAAGACGGGCGCCAACATCAAGCAGATGGTCAACCGCGCCCTGCAGCACGCCACCAGCCACCCCCAGGGCCCCGTCTACCTGTGCAGCGCCCGCGAGGTTATGGAGTCCGACGTCAAGCCTTACTCGCTCAACCAGGAGCACTGGCGCCCCGTCGAGCTGGGCGCCCTCCCCACCGACGCCGTGTCTTCCATCGCAGACGCCCTCGCCGGCGCGGAGAAGCCCCTGATCATCACGGGCTACTCCGGGCGCAACCACCGCGCCCCCCAGGCGCTCGTCGACCTCGCCGACACGGTCAAGGGCCTACGCGTCCTCGACGTGGGTGGCAGCGACATGTGCTTCCCCGCCGACCACCCGGCGTGGCTGGGGCTGCGCTTCGGCGAGCACGACGCCATCCGTGAGGCGGACGCCATCGTCGTGCTGGACTGCGACGTGCCCTGGGTGCCCGCGCGGTGCCGCCCGCGCGCCGACGCGCGCATCTTCCACATCGACGTCGACCCCCTCAAGGAGCTTATGCCAGTGCACTACATCCAGGCCGACGCGCGGTACAAGGCTGACGCGCTGACGGCCGTGGAGCAGGTGACGGCGGAGCTCAAGGCACCGTCCAGCCCCGCAGCGCAGCGACTCGCGGCGCGCGCGGAGCACCAGGCGCAGGCGGAGGCATCGCGGCGGGCGGCGCACGGGCTTCGGCTCGGGGCCATCGCGCAAGCGGCGGGCCCCCGCGAGGACGGGACCTTCGGGACGGGCCAGCTGTGCCGGACGCTGCGGTCAGTGTGCCCAGAGGACACGATCTGGGCGGTGGAGGCAGTGACCAACACAGGGTTCGTGCACGACAACCTGCAGGTGACGGAGCCCGGATCGTGGCTCAACTGCGGTGGCGGCGGGCTGGGCTGGTCGGGAGGCGCGGCGATGGGCATCAAGCTGGCGACGGATGCGGAGGCCGGGGGCAAGGGCAAGGGCAAGTTCGTGGTGCAGGTCGTGGGCGACGGCACGTATCTGTTTTCGGTGCCGGGGAGCGTGTACTGGATTGCGAAGCGGTACAACATTCCGGTGCTGACGATTGTGCTCAACAACAAGGGTAGGTCTTCACAGGACGAGCACCGTCATGCGGCTACTGGTTTTACATGTGCTGACAGGCTGTGCAGGATGGCATGCTCCCCGCCGGTCGCTGCTGCTGGTGCACCCCGAGGGTCTGGGGTCGCAGGCCAGCAACGAGGACATCAACATCTCGTTCGACCCGGTCCCCGACTATGCGGGCATCGCGGCGGCGGCGGGGACGGGATGGGTTCACGCGCTCAAGGCGGAGCGGGCCGAGGAGCTCGAGGCGGTGCTGCGCGACGCCGTGGCCAAGGTGCAGGCTGGGCAGACGACGGTGGTGGACTGCAAGGTGGCTCCCGATTGCTGAAAAAACAGGCCGAGGTAGTAGTAGATGGCTATAACAACAGCAATGATGATGATACTACAGTATTAGTTGACTTCAACGGCTCCGGTGCTGGTGCCAAGACCTGCCATGTCCACGTCTTGCAATGCACGTCTTGCGTCTCGGATCCTGATCGGCCCATCAGCTGAGACCTGAGCCCTGCCACGGTCTAGACCCTGAGATGGACCCAGGTGGGCTCGGATAGACTCAGATGGACGCAGATGGACACACGGCTCGCTCCTGTGGAGCGCTGGACCCTCGGCACTTTGGCCGGTGTTGCCGAACTGGGCAAGTCGCTCGGAAGCAGCGTGGACACGCTCCGTAGGGTGTGAGGGACTGAGCGTATGTACTAACGCATACGGAGTGTGTAGAGGTTGGTTGGCGGAGGGCACGGCTGTCTGTAGATGTGATGGGCAGTGCCATCCGAACAGGTCTTTATGTTGTTACCACGCACATGGCAGACACAAATAATATCTGTACTCCGTATATATAACAACGTCCTCTGCTGCCTTGGACCTCCAGACTCAGACCGAGACACAGGCGGCCCGGCATTCGGGAATTAAACCGGGGCGCAGACAAAGACAGCAGAGTGCAAAGCCCCAATCTGTGTCTCCGATATTGAGATCGGCACGGCCAAGTCCCCAATCCAGCACTGGGCTCGATTCTAGACGCGAGTTAAAAGACAGAGGCAGGCCTAGCTTGTCGAGCACACAGCAACCAGGGCAACGATAGCTGCCCACACAGGCTGCCCACAGGCTGCCCAGCCCACAGCAAGCACCAGAAAAGAAGCTTTCTGCAGGCCGGAAATAGCTCTGGGGCCAGAGGGGACGCCGGTCCCGAATCCCCCCAATCCCGAGGCCGAGTTTGCCAACCCGGCCTAACCCTGCCCCTAGAATTACTCGCCGACACGTGCTCCGCAGAGGCAAAAGATTTGCTCCAATTCCCTTGCATTCCTTGGGGGTCCCGCCGTCGAGGCTGGTGAGGAAAAAAAAAAGAGTGATGGTGCTCTCGCTCGTTGTTGTGCTGTCTGTATCCTGTTGTCTCGAGCACCTCTCGAGCAAGCCGCGGCACTGGACGGATCGCCAACGGTCCCTGGGATACTATACACGAGGCTGAGCAAGCTCATATCGAGCCATCGAACGTCCCATCTCCTCACCTCGCCATTGTCCCGCCGACCCCGCATGTAGTGACCGTCTCTATCACACCCATCACACGCCGTCTCCAATATTTCGGCTGGCCTCGCCCGCATCTCCGCTGCGCTGCCTCGACCAACACCACGGGAACGCCGAGCCGCCGCATAAAGTGCCTTGGGACCATGATAGGGACCGAGGCTGCCCAGATCTCATCTACCCGACGTCCCTGAGCACATCCCGTCGTCCTCTTCTGCAGGTGATCGACAATACTCTTGCGGCGAACAAACCATGGCCGACATAATCTCAACGGCGACGGCGACGGCCACGACGACACAGACTCGGCTGCCACCAGCTACCATCCAGCTCAAGCAATCTTCCGCCGACCCCTCGCCACCGCCAGACCATGACGGCCTTGACCTCTCCCGCCTGCCCGCGGCTGAAGCTCTGCGCCTCCTGAGCGCCAACCTCGAGACCCTCGTCCGAGTCACCGGCGACGTGCCCCCGACGCCTCCCCCGCGCACGCCGACCGATCCCCAGATGACCGGCCTGCAGGCCGAGAAGGACATGATGGCGCGCTCGAGCCCCGCGAGGACGCCGCCCTCCCAGCGCAGAGACTCCGAGCCTACCACGAGGGACCCAGGCGCCCAGGTCGAGCAGCAGCAGCAGCAGCAGCTCTATACCTCGCAGCACCACGCCATCGACGGCGTGCACCTCAAAACACCCCCCCTCTCCTCCTCGTCGTCATCGTCATCCTCCCCCGACAACTACCCCTACCCCCACCCCTACCCGGTGCTCACGGCCTCCGAGACGGCCACGTCGACGCAGCACGGCGCCCTCACGCGCCGCTTCTACAGCAAGCTCGAGCCGCCCATCAGCATCACGGGCTACCTCGCGCGGCTGCACCAGTTCTGCCCGGCCAGCGCGGCCGTGTACCTGGCGGCGTCGCTGTACATCCACCGGCTGGCGGTGGAGGAGCGCGCCGTCCCCGTGACGCGGCGCAACGCGCACCGCCTGGTGCTGGCGGGGGTGCGCGTGGCGGCCAAGGCGCTCGAGGACCTGGCGTACCCGCACGCCAAGGTGGCGCGCGTGGGCGGCGTGAGCGAGGCGGAGCTGGCGAGGCTGGAGGTCAGCTTCTGCTTCCTGGCGGGGTTCGAGCTCGTCGTGAGGGAGGAGGAGCTGAGGGCGCACTGGGAGGCGCTGCGGGAGGTGGGCGGGGGGCCGGTGGTGAGGCTGGGGAGGGCGCCGAGGGGGAGGCAGGGGAGCTGTGCTGGGGGTGGACGGACGTGAATAGACGATGGTGAGAGGGGTGTATTATCTGGGTATATATATGTACACGTGTAGTGGGTACGGACCTTGGGATGGGTAGAAGGGCGGCGTACAATGGGCGGGCTTGTTTTGGATACATACTTCTTTGATACCCCTTTTTGGTGTTGGTTTTAGGTGGAGGAATTCGGATACACGAGGATTCAATACTACAGGAGTGCTGGTCGAACCAGGATCGTCACTGATGATTTGTCCTCTCGGAAAGGGGTAGGTGAAAGTCGTACAGGAGATGGCTCGTAGTGGGTGGTGATTCTGTTTTAACACATGGTATGGAGAGTTGCGAGCTGATTGTGGGCAGACGAGCAATATTACTCGACAGCGAGAACAAGACGAGACAGAGTTCTCCCCATGCCTGAACGATAATCATCGATGCGCCAAGTGGTTTAGGGATCAGCCAAAGGCGGGAAACGGTCGGGGCATTTCCGTCTCCAAGTACCTACCCTCTCATGGCCAAGATTCCCCAACCCCGGCTCTTAGTAACCGTCGTGATTGAGCCCCCAATGCTGTCTGATAACTCCGGTTCCAAGTTTCTGCTGCATATGCACCCTCACGTCCCGGTGACGGCTTTGACAGCTACATGTAGCCACAAAAGCCACGCCCCAGCGCAGTACCAGAATCAGACCAATGTATGCGTGCATGTCACGATACCCTCCTTGGCGACCATGACCGGTACCGGCGAGGAGAGGCTTGTCTCAGACGATGGGCCTATCACACATGCTCTTCCCACCGAAAATGACAATCTGGGAGCTATGGCAAGAGTATTGTTATTGTTACTTGGACACCCTGGGGCTCGTGATGTCCTTTTATAACAGTTTATACCAACTCTGTGGGGGGGATCCCGAGACAGCAGGTGGTGTGGTGGGGGAGTGAAGGTGATCTGGGGGGTGAGCGTGGTGCAGGGCTGATGGTGTGCAGACTGTGGCTGGAGCGGAAGCCGGCGGTTTATGGGTATCTTTCCAGGCTACTATATCTAGCCTAGCAAATGATGCGGATATGTACGGTGCCGATACTGAGCAGACTCCCGGGCGCTCACGAGCCATATACCACTGCCGGAAACCGATAATCCAGCCCAGATATATCGCATCGGCCGATCTCTCCGAGATTTGCCTCGAAATATTAATAGCTGGCAGAACAAAAAACACCGCTATTGGACCAGGCAGACGCTCCCTGTTCACCGGGAGGCTGGAGCAGTGCTCTGGATCCTGGATGACGGGCCGGCGATCGTGAGCCGGGTGGGGCCGGATGTCTGCCCGGATGTCTGCCCAGCACCGGCCCGGTCCCTCAAGCCTGCGCATTGGTGCCGAGCGCCGAGTGATGGACATTCTACAGCATTCCGTATAATATCACAGGAGCATCACGGGATCGCAATCCCCCACATGGAATGGCACGTCTGCATCCCGGGCGGCATACCGGCCAGGGCGGGAGGGAATGCGAGCACAGCAACAGCTGGGGCTCGGGAGAGCAGTCTGCCCTCTTGTGCAAGTCTTCGAAGACACTGCTCTCCAGATCAATGTCGCTGGATTGGAAAGCGAGCCCCGCCAATCTCAAACAGCCTGCCGGGCTGGGTCCTGGGCTTCTGGCATCCTGGCCGTTGATAGCCGGGTGGACCAACATGGCTGGACGGGGCGGGAGTCACGGGATGGAATGCTGATGGAGGCTGGGGGCTGGGCTTCCATGTTGGCCGAGTTCACAATCCGACGGATCCACCAGCGCTCCGTGTTAGGTCATTTCTAGGACAGAGGCGGGGTGCCCAACATGGCCCTCGGATTGACTTGCCTGGAGGGAGGTGATGGTATCCGTACTGGGCAGTGTGGACGGCGGGGATACGGCATCGGTTTATGTAAGAGTGCGAAGGCCAAAGCCGGAGCCGAGATGCAGCTTCAGGCTCCGTTGGGCGTGTGGAGAGGGGGACGAATCCACAGATTACTGGAGGGCTTCCACTGGAGGGATTCCACTTGGAGATTCCACTGGAGATTCCACAGTCCACAGTCCACACCATCGTCGCTGATGATCTCATGCACCGCAGTAGTCCAGCGCCCGGCTCAGAGCTAATAAAGGCCCTGTGTCCCGCACATGGAATCCCCAGGCCCTCCTCTCTCTGCTCCCGATTAACCTTTGCGACTCGTCCTCCCGCCTGTCCTCCCCTTCCTCAGCTGCGCCCATCATGTCCTCTGTCCTCCAGCACTCGGTCACCACCGAGGTGCCCGGCCCCAAGTCGCAGGCTGCGCTCAAGGACCTCAACACCGTCTTCGACTCGCGCGCCGCCCACTTTGTCGTCGACTACGAGAAGAGCGAGGGCAACTAGTGAGCAGGGCCTCTTTGTTTGCGGGCTGCTGGGTGGTCTGGTGGCTAACACACGGCAGCATCGTCGACGTCGACGGCAACCGCTTCCTCGATGTGTGAGTCTACCTACCTACCTGACGGATGGGTATCCCACAGGTGCAGACGCTGAGCAGACCAGCTACTCGCAGATCGCGTCCATCCCCGTCGGGTACAACAACGCCGCGCTCGTCGAGACGGCCAAGTCGCCCGAGATGATCTCGGCGCTCGTCAACCGCCCAGCCATCGGCAACTTCCCCTCGCACTTCTGGTACGAGGCGCTCAGGGACGGGCTGCTGCGCGTGGCGCCCAGGGGCCTGGACAACATCTTCACGGCGCAGTCCGGGTCCGAGGCCAACGAGCTGGCCTTCAAGGCGGCCTTCATGCTGCACCGGCGGCGGCAGCGCGGCGAGGGCGTCGACTGGACGGCCGAGGAGACGACGTCGTGCCTGGCCAACGCCAAGCCCGGCTCGCCCGACCTGGCCGTCCTCAGCTTCGCCGACTCCTTCCACGGCCGCGGCTTCGGCTCGCTGTCGACGACGCGCTCCAAGGCCGTCCACAAGCTCGACATCCCCTCCTTCGACTGGCCCCAGGCGCCCTTCCCCAGGCTGCGCTACCCGCTGGCCCAGCACGCCGACGCCAACGCCGCCGAGGAGCAGCGCTGCCTCGCCGAGGTCGAGCGCCTCGTCACCACCTGGCGCTTCCCCGTCGCCGCCCTCATCGTCGAGCCCATCCAGAGCGAGGGCGGCGACAACCACGCGTCCCCGGCCTTCTTCCAGGGCCTGCGCGACCTGACGCGCAGGCACGGCGTCGTCATGATCGCCGACGAGGTCCAGACGGGCTTCGGCGCCACCGGCAAGTTCTGGGGCCACGAGCACTGGGACCTGTCGTCGCCCCCCGACATTGTCACCTTCTCCAAGAAGGCCCAGACGGCGGGCTACTTCTTTGGCGACCGCATGCTGGTCCCGGACAAGGCGTACCGCCAGTTCAACACGTAGGTGCCGCGGGATGTGTTTGTGGGCGAGGATGATATCTGGTGCTGACTCGGCGCGCGTGTGTATAGCTGGATCGGTGACCCTGCCCGTGTGCTCATGAGCAAGGCCGTCATCGGGGAGATTCTCAAGCACAACCTCGTTGAGCAATGCGTATGTTGACCGCTGGGGGAGGAGTGTCTCCATGCCACCCATAGCTGACCAACGGAAACCAGGCGCGTGTCGGAGCCGCTCTGTACGCGGAGCTCGAGAAGCTGGCGACCAAGTACCCGGAGCACATCAAGAACCTGCGCGGCAAGGGCAAGGGGTGAGTGCATCCGAAGCGAGCAATCCCGTTGCAGGGTATCAAGGATGGCAGGCTAATCCGGCGGCCCGCAGAACATACATCGCCTTTGACACCCAGGACGCGGCCGGCCTGGTCAAGAGCATGAAGAAGCTGGGCATCAACATTGGCACCTGCGGCGTGCAGACGGTGCGGCTCCGCCCGATGCTCATCTTTGAGGAAGCGCACAGTGAGTTTTCCCCTCGTCTCCATTACGTGGCAGGACCCCAGTGATGGGCTGGTGCTAATCTACGATGCAGTCCCGGCGTTGGTTGGTGCGCTGGACAAGGTTCTCTCGAGCTGAGGGAGATGGGAATGTGGGGAGATGAAATGACAGCATGATTACTCGACGCATAAAGTATAATTCACATTTTCACCAACGTCTCTGTGCCCGAATGGCCTGGAGTGATGCAGCTGTAATCTGTACCTGGTACCAGACTATTAGACTGGCAGGTTGCCGGTCATCTTGCCGGTCCGGGGCGCCGACCGGGGTGGCCGGGATCCGGATTGTGGCAGGCCCCACATCGTACGGCGTAGTACGGAGTAACTTGGGCAGACGCATGTGCTGGTGCTAATAGCCGTCGCATTGATAAGGCGAGCCTCCGGCTTCGGAGGTGGCCAAGCGTAATCCGGGGTAGCCAGCGCCGCCATGCGCCGCCATGCGCCGCCCTCTTTAATGGAGCCCCCCATGGAGCCCCCGATGACCTACCCGTTGGGGGTTCGTGGCTCTGTTATAGTCTATATCGACCTGGTCTAGCGGGCTCGCCATCCCCCAGGGCGGTCATGGTATCACAGCACCCTGTGCCTCAAGACCAGGGTGAAGAGGAAATGTTGGGGAGCGGGGGTTTGGGCCACCTGGGACATGCTGTATGCGCACACACGTAAATACAGAGGATGCTTTGCTCTGGAGAAACTCTCCAACTACTCCCTCCCTCTGCTCATATCAGCCTGTATCTCAACAGACCACCACCACCACCACATCTCACCTACCATGTCCAACCAGCCCAGCAGCAGCGGGCCGGTCCCCAACCCGGTCAAGTCCTTCTGGAACGCCGAGCCCCAGCCGCTCGACAACCACCGCACCACGCCGGACCTGCCCCCGGAGGCCGACATCGTCATCATCGGCTCCGGCTTCGCGGGCGTCGCCACCGCCTACCACATCCTCCGGGACAGCGGCCCCAGCCCGCCCTCCATCGTGCTCCTCGAGGCGCGCGCCATCTGCTCCGGCGCCACGGGCCGCAACGGGGGCCACGTCAAGCCCGACGTCTACTTCAACACGCCCAGGTACGCGCGCATGTACGGCGCCGCCGCCGCGGCCGAGCTGGCGGCCTTTGAGGCGGCCAACGTGCTCGCCGTCAAGGACCTCGTCGAGGGCGAGGCGCTGGACTGCGACTTCCACCTCACGCGCTCGCTCGACGTCTACCTCGACGCGGAGCACGCGGCGCAGACCGAGGCGGCGTACAGGGAGCTGGTCAGCGCTGGGGTGCTCGACCTGCGGGACGTGGCCTTTGTCCCCAGGGAGGATGCCGATAAGGTTGAAAAGTCGTCCAAATCTCCAAGCACGCCCGAGGAGCAGTCGCTAGCCGACATTGCGAAGAAATGCATACCCGACGTTAAAAAGCTTGACGAACATGTGGCAAAGATCAACACT